>JAPZPB010000125.1:0-90733 GCA_037952635.1 Bryoglossum gracile | reverse complement strand
CCTCCTCCTCCTCCTCCTCCTCCTCCTCGTCTTCTTCTTCTTCTTCCCCCTCCTCCTCATCGCCGTCCTCTTCTGCCTCCTCCCCATTACTACTCTCCGGTCTAGTCCGACTTTTGCCAACAAGATTAGGGAAAATCATTGCTGGATCTACATCATCCATATCTGGGACATCGCTGAGATCACTCTCATCATCCGCGCTGTCGTGCAAACTTCCTCTAACACTCTCTTCGTCATCTCTTCGCTCCTGTTCTCGTTCACGCTCGGTTTCATGGCCTTCTTCCTCGCCGCCGTCGTCGTCATGGCCATCATCTGTTGCTTCATGATGCTCATTAGATTTTAGTCCTGATGCGGTCTTAACTCTAGGTGTTGGAAGGCGTACGTTGCCGTTTTGTTGGAGAGGCTCGGCATTTGATGCGAGGATTGCGCCTCCGATTCCACCGGGTTTGGGTTGAGCTATTGGTACTAGGGCTGAGATGGGATATTCGACAGCAGTCGGGCTATAAACTAGTCTATTCCAAGCAATCTCGGAGCGGCGAAGAATCTCGCGACGACTGATGCCAATTTTACGTGGACGATTGGGTTCAGAGCCGGCAATGGTGAGGGGTACAGGAATTTGAGTACCGTTCATATCCATCACCAAGTTATTAAGACTCATTGGGCCCACAGGCCGCGGTGGAGGTGCTTCTGCTCCAGCGCCATCGGTTTGAGGGTTTTGAAACAATAAAGGTCCCCCGGGAAGATCTTGGGCGATTTCCAAGTACAACACTGCCCAGGCATCGTTGATCATATCATCAATGGGCGCTGCCTTCATCAAGTTCGAATTGAGCTTCTTCAACTCAATTGCTTCTTTCAGGGCCGTCAAGGCAGGATGGCTCATTCTCGGGTCACCGATCCAGTTCGTGAGGCGGTCGGAGAAGGCATCAAACTCATCCTGAGGAATGCTCTTGAAGACTTCGTCCATGCCAGCGTTAATACCCGCAACTTTTCGAATAAGCTTCAGGTAAGTCGTGCAGCATTCGGTCCAAACCTGAGTGAAGCGGTAAAACTCATTTGCCTTCTTGCGAACACGCCTGACTATCATTTCCATATTATCCTTATCATTGACCAATGACATGATACGGCACATGAATCTCACATAGCGCTCCATGTAGACGCAGTGACGACCAGGGCGCTCTGCATCAGGTTTCCACACTTGAATGTGCATTGTCTTGGTGAATATTGATGCACGGAATTCGGCCTTAGCGGCGTTCGCTGAAATCTCTGTTGGATTGGCTTCATTGAACACAGTGACAGCGCATCGATTAACGAAGCGATGCTGCCAATTCTGCTTGTCTGCGTTACGGAGCTTTCCAATTGTCAATATGATATATGATTGCCAAGCAGCAAGATCATTCATCAGAACTGGATTGCCATTCTCAACACAGTATTGTTGCTGTTGGAGGTGGTCTGCACCGGCTTGGGGTGTCATCATTCCATTCATGACAAACTTGTGAACGACTGAAACTAGCTTGTAGTGTGGCTCCAGGATCGGTTCTTGGCGACTTGGTTGTGGAACTGTCTTGATGGCATTGACAAAAGCCTTTAGAACATCGCCCACGGAGGGTCTTGTGGCTCGAGACTTTACGTCCCATTCATCCTCAGCCTTCCAGTACATCTTCCAAAGGCATTTCCCAAGCATGTAATGATTCATCCAATAGTTCGGTCGGTGACGGAGCGACTCCTTGAATAGTCTAGCTGCATATCTCCATGCTTTGTAACGACTAAGTTCGTCATGCAACGGCTTCTTATACATACCAACAGAGCCCACAGAACTACTAAAATGCTTCTCGAACTCATCTACCCAGAAGGCTTCCATGCCGAAGGGCTCACGGGATGATGAGTAAATACGCATGCCGAACTCGTAATACATCTCGGAAAGCTTTTCGGCGGTGGCGAAAGAATTGTCGGCGCTGCGAACAGAGTTTGACAGCGCTACAACGTAACAATGGATAGCACTGCGTTGAAGCTGTACCAGACTGGCCCGGTGGTTGTTGATCTTATCCGAGCTCCACATCACCTCCTCCTCGATCTCATAGTCAAAGCATTGTGCCAGACGGTACCATGTTTCCCATTGGTCAGCGTTGAATTGGAGCTGCAGTCTCATAAACGTCGCCCCAACTCGCAAATCATCGGTTTGAGCACCAGGACCAAGTCTCTTCTGCGATTTGAACTTGGTCAAAGCCATCATGCCATGTAGAAAATACCATCCCTTCTCCGCGAGAGGACCGTCGTTGGTGATGACCGGAACCGAATCAACTTGTACCTGGCCAGTCCAAGCTTTGTACATATCGAGCGGACGGATCGAGGTTTTTAGATACTCTGTGTAGTTCCGAAGGTTGTGTTGCATCTGTGGTGTTGACTTTGTTGCACCAATGGCGGTCTGCATCTTCTCAATTGTAGATCGAAGATCGTGCTTCAGAAGATCCTTCATCGGTATGGTGTTGGCAATGTTGATGACCTGCTCCGCGATATTCAGGACAGTCCGTCTATCAAGCGTCTCCGGAGGACATCCATGTTCCTCTAATAGGTAGGTTCCAACCCCCAAACGAAGGCCATACAGATCATAAAGAACCTGCCCAAGATAGTCTTCCCACTTATCAATATGCTTCAATCGAATCATCTCCACCTTCATCATCTTCAAGAAAATCTTGTTCGAAGCCTTGCAGCACTTACGCATGCCAAGGCAGTAATGTACAAGGGCAAGGTAGTCGGCAAGATCGTTGTCTGGGGTCGTGAAGAGATCCCGATTTTGAGACATAGCTTCCTTGATCATGGTATATTGTAGAGCCCAAGTTCGCACCTGCATCTCTCGCAGCTTGTTCATGAAGCTGTTGAACGATCCTTGTTGTCCAAACAGTGGGGTTTGGGGCAGTCTAGTCATACCAACTCGAACTTCATCGTCAAAGATTGCGGCAGCTTGAAGGACCCGGCTTAATTGCGCTAGTGCTGCACAGGTAGACTTGATATGACGTTCATCAATAATCTCGAAGCATGTCGCTGCATCGTTCAAAGCGACACTCAAAGACTTGACGAGTAAATCATCCAAAGCTTTAAACCAGGTTAACAACTTGTGTCTACGAGGCCCATCAGCTGTATCGACGTAGTGATTGCCGCGAAGATCGCCGACGATAATCTCGATGCATTTCAAATGGCAGGAAAAGACCTTCGTGTTGTACCCAATACTGACGTAGGCCTCACGCAAACGTTGCCACAAGAATAAACGCAGGGATGTGCTTCCACTCTTCAGAAACTTCCACATGTCACGTAGAGCGCCCGGAGTGCCATTTGCCGGATCCGAGTCGGCACCAGCTTCATCCGATTCCAGTTCAAAAGCAGACTCGGGATCTAGTACCGGCTCTAATGTTTCAATGATGGCAACAGGATCCGAGGTATCAGGCTGAAATAGCTGGTGAAAGAAATCCATAGTGGTCAGGCTTGAGACTTCGCGATCTGCCGCGTCAACAGAGATCTCTGGCATGACTGCATTATTTTGCAACTCAATGGTGGCTTTTCCCGATTCCCGGAGAATGGTCTGAAGATCGGTCCAGCAAAGGATCTTGTGATCACGGGTGACATTTTCTGCCATTGTGGCGTAGAAGACGGAGGCCCACAGGTATCGTAGTGATAGCTCATCGTTGGGTTCTGAAGTGCGAGACCGAACAATCTCCGTGGCAAGGTCTGCCCATCGATCCAGCCAGTCCTTGGTCGTAACGCGGGTCTCGAAAGGGACTACACTGCTAGGGTTTGTGATGCGCGAGTAGATGTCGATATGAAGCTCAAAAAGAGTTTCAACCATAGATTCCAATTCATGTGAATCAGCTATACCAGCCAGCAGCCCGTCTTTAATCCTCTCAAATATCTCGTAGTCACTGCTTGTAATGATGCGGACGACGTTGACCTTCAATTTCTCCGACCACAAGTTCGTCTGGTAGGTGAGCAAGATGTTACGCAACCATTCATAAATGATATCTTGTAGAGGCATCCATTCGGCAGTAACGTTCGCGGCAAAACTGGACAGTCCCTGATCTTCTGAAAACGGTGGGATGGGGCTGAGCTTTCTAGGTCCTGACTGAGAATGCTCAAGGAAAGCAGCTAGTCCTGCATTCGCAGTACCCACAGCTGAACCTAGAATATCAGCGGCGTTTCCGTTGACAAATGTCGATGCTTTCTCGTCATCCCATGTCTCAAGGATATGTCGCAGGTCTCTGATTGCTGTGTTAAGAGTTGTCTCAGAGCGGTCAGTTTTATGTCTAGGCAATAGGGCTTCTTGCAAACTTGGAAAGCCCCCAAGGTCTTCCACTCCCAACTTAGATAAAAGACACCCAACAAATGTAAATGCTTGATCATCGGCTTTAACAAATACATCAAGCTGCTCAGCGAATTGGGTTGCAGGATCAACGACGCCTTCCAGTGTGCTGTCTCGGTTTCTAATACGCTTGCTTCGTTTCTGGGTACTGCTATCATCTTCTGGAGTTTCACGAATGCCGGCAGTAGACTGTGATCGCTTTCTATTAGGCAAGGCAACACTTGATTGGCGGCCTTCTTCGGCCAATGCGACTGTTGTGGTTGTAGTAATCACTTCAACCGTTGGCTCTTCTGGTGTTATGTTGGTAGGCGTAAGGTCTGCTGCTTCATTGCTTTCCTCCGCAAGCGATTCTGTAGTTCCTACGTCCTTCATCACTTGATCCTCTGGCTGTGTTGGAATAGCTTCTGGCTCAATGGTCTGGACAATCTCGGCAGGTAGTCGAACTACCATTCCGATACTGGCTAGGCCGCGAGTTGTCAGGAGGGACTCATACAACTTGTTTCCAAGGGCAGTCCAGGATCTTTCTTCTACTATAATCTCAATCCGATTTTTCGTTGGGTCAGGTGGGGCATTGCCAGTAAAACCAGAAGCAAGACACTTTGTCGGATCGGGAAGGAAGGTGTAAGGATCCATGTGATCTTTCAAGAACTTTGGCATTGACCTTCTCTGGAAAGGCGCCATGATCGGATGTGATAGTGCGGTATCATCGGACAAGACCTTCAGCTGCTCCTTCAACTGCTCACCGGCGAAGCCTTCTTCCAAAGATGGAGGCTCAATCTCGGCAACAGTAGGATCATCATCACCCTCAACTGCTGCCTCGAGGCAATATCTCGCCAATCTTCTGCTGCCAAGGGAAGACCCTACACGCGCAGCTCTTCTCCACAACTCAGTGTCCGACTCATCACTTGCCAAGGCCAGAGCAAAGTACCTCATCGCAGCCTTTGTTTGGTGGTCGAGTTCTGCTTTCGAAAGCGGCAAGGGTAGGGCTTTAACACAATCCAGAATAAATTGGCCGTGATTCTTGTAGGAGAGGTACAGAATTTGGGGAAGTGTACTGGGTGGTCCATCAGTCCCGACAGGAGCCAGCTCAAGTCCGAGGGGGAAGGCGGCATCTCCATATTCAAGCTCAGGATGCTTCTCCAAACGCACAAATTCCGTCTCACTTTCCGGGTATCTGAAAATCTCGGAGTTGAGAAGTTTCGTGTAAGCTTCTGCTGCTTGTGTGTAGCGACTTGGTCCTTGGGAGTGGAGCTTCAAGGCAGCCTGGTATAGCTTGAGAGCATCTTCTATCTTGGGAAAATTAGCAAGGGAAGTATGGGTTTATAGAGCTAGACTCACCTGAATTTCTTTGGTGTTGTCAATCTCATCGTCCGTGTTGTCGTCAGGTTCAATGTTAAGTGCTGTAAAGGAAGCCTGCAGAATGTGTTAGCTAGGGCTCCAAGTAACAGTATTGCGGGATCTTGCCATTTCGCAGACCGTAGGTTTCCCAGCAGGTTGATCAAAACGCGTCTCAGACCAAGAGATGGTGGATAAACCCAACGCGGGAATCTAAGTAAGACACTAGAAATGAGATTGTTGGTTGAGATATCCCACAAAGATTCGGGCCAGATAGAGTCTGTAGAAAGTGAGAGTGACCCGCCTCTTGCGCTATTGTCTTCGCAAAGTCTCCAGGAAAATGGCACCAAATAAACGACAGCCAGGAACTGATGTTGCTTGCCCGATGACACACGTGGAGGAGTGGCTTCGCAGATGGGGAACGAATTATATGGATACAAGCGCAAGATCCGGTTCCGCGGGTCTACGCGAAAAAGAGAAGTTGGGCGAGTAAGGAATAGATTGGCTCGGGACCTCATGGTTTCGAGGTTGAGGTTTCGCGATCCTCGGCAGAATTCCATTCACCGCCTCGCGCCCAGGTTATTTTCTAGAGCCTCACTTCGCCTCATAGTCCTCTACCACCCTCATCTGTAATACTATCAAAAGCTCCACTGATCAAGAGTCATCACTTTAGAAACCACTCAGTCTACCGACTGCGGGGCTCATGTGTTCAGAAAGTTTCAACGCCTTTGTTTCCTAGTTTACCATTGCTTGGGGGAGGTTTGTTGCTACCACGATATTCTCACTACCGGAAATATTGTTAAAGCTCATTTGCGTTTTGGAACTTGGTTCTATGTTTATCTGTATTCCAGAATTTCACCTATTCTTCTTGGCCCTCGGAATTACTATTGTCTTGTCCATATGTTCCCTTCAACTCTTTCTGTCTGAACAAAAATTCCTAGCTTTCCCTGTGAATGGGCACCTCAAATCACAAATCTCTTGCGTGAGTGATACCACTACTGTTACAGCCATTACAATCATTACATGTTTAGCCCTGCTATATCTTCCTCGCGCGGGGTTCTCGTTTTTGCAGATTCTTATTCCTGGAGCATACGCATCTTCATCCATCAAGTCTCGATAATCATGTCGATCATCATTGCATTTGGTCCCTCCGGATCATATGTGGTCAGTGACCCTACCAATATTGAAGCCGCACTCTTTCCCAACACCTCTCTCAAGGACAAGACCGACGAGGTGACGATCAAGGAAGGAAAAATATGCTTCTTTTCTTTTGGAACATCCCCAGATTGCTATTGCCTAGGCTGGAGATATTCCGATTCTGATAGCTATGTTACGAGGTCAAAAATACCTTGTAAGTTCTAACCGATGCCCTCAAATGTCTTGCCTAGATGATATAAATTCTTGCTGATTATCACTTGGAATATCAGGGCGCTTCAACGACGTTCAGAGTGATAACAACTACCCCGGTCTCGACCCTTGGCTGGAAAAGATCTCGAGCTGCGGGGGTGGGTCAGCCAAAGACATGCTTGTGGCCCTTGGGCCCAAGAACTCGTACTATGTCTGGTCTAAGCTGAACGGCGAGAAGTGGAACAAGCTTCCCCAGGAGCTGGTGACAACCCTGCAGGAGAATAAGAACGTCAGGGGAAATGTAGTGTTAGGCCTTAGCGGGAGCTTTGTGTATTGGAATGAAGATGGTGGATGGCACTGTGAGACAGGGGACCAATACAGAGGACTCAAGGAGTACCTGAAGAGGAAGGAGACAGTTCCAGACATCAGAATTGTGGTATGTTAAAATCTTCTGACAGATGGCTTGAAATCCGAGCCATGACCTTGTGCTAACGACGATATGCAGACGGCATCGCTTTCCATTTTCAACAATGAAGACTTTTTCGTCTTGCTGTCCAACGGATCAGTAAATTGGCATGTCCCAAACAATATGAAAAGCAATATTGAAGCTGTAGTGAGAAGGTTCAAACAAGACCTTCGGAGCCGTGGAATGGCTGGTGCTCCAACTTAATCTGTCCGGGATGCACTAGCATGATTCCTGGAAGACCAAGGTCAGAGTGGCCGTTCAGCTCACTTCTCATTTGGAGCCTGTTCGGGGCAGTCGATTTCAAGATGAAACAGGCAGTCAAATGGTACGGATTTCGCAAAAATGCATCCCAGCGCCTCTGAGAATCTAAGGTTATGTAGGAATATAGCTACTTATATCGTCCCAGGGGCTTTCCTCGACCCGTTTTGCTGCAGTCTAAGTCTTCGAACATCATAAGTTGGGGTTCGACTCAAATAAAATGATTCAAATATTGTATACTATCCTTGTGCTTCGTATAATCATAGTAGCTACACGTTGCGTCTCGACATGGCGATTTTTCCTTTTCTCGGAAGAATAAAAAGTAAGTAGTTGAGTTACTGTAAGTCTATCAACTCCCTCCAAACATGGCAAGGCTGAGGTGGTCCATGGTCCGTGCCCTCATTAAACACCTCTATCAGCAAAGTCAACGGGAGATTTAAATAATCCACCAGAATTACAACATCACCCAACCTACTCTTTGGTAATACTGAACGCAGCTCACGAAACCAAATTAGTTGATTTCGTATGCCACAGCCGCAGCTGTGATTTACGGTGACTGCTCAGCTCTGGAACCCTTGACACGGTGACCTCAACACAAAGCAGAGATGGTTGCGCCAGCTGTTCCTGAGTATGCAATTAACCGTAGACCCTTCTATTACTCTGGAAGCTAATTACTGGGGTGTTAGACTGACGGAGGAGATCCTACATGAATCTATAGATGCCAGAACAGAAGTGCTAGCGGCACTACGAGAACTTGGCCCGCCAGATCTCGTCCAATTGATCAAACAAGCTCCCAGGAATCCTGGCAGGCAGGTATGGGGATTTTGATCTTCCTCGGCGTCCACCGATGTGCTAATCGAGTTGCAGATCGGAGTTTATCACCATGTTACCGGTGTCGATGCTTCTTCCTCTGCCAGCTTGGCTGCGTACATAAACACCCTCACCTACAAGGAGAACCACCAATCGACCTCAAAGATTGTCGAAGGAGTCTACTGGTATGGGTTCATGGCCATAACTCTAGAAGCTTCCTGCTGATTTGTTCTAGCTGCTATAATGCTTTCTCAAGACTGGATATGCGCGTGCATGTGACGATACCTGGATCTGTCGACAGCTACTGCATAGATGAAAGAGGGGAGAAGAGAGTGGCTTCAGATGAATTATGGCTCGAGACATATCTTTGCAGTGTTCTGCGAGCGTACTCGTATGCAGATGATGGGAGTGGGGAGACGATCAGAAAGATTATGGGAGTCAGAAGATTCAACCCTGTCACAACCACTGAAACAGAGCACAGATTCTTGCAGGCAGCAGAGCAGTTATTTTTCAGAGGTACGTTATGTTACGAGTATTCGATCAATGGGGCTAACAGCTACAGGCTGGCAATTGGGTTCGGATTCTGTCGTTCAAGTACCTAACAACGTCTCCAACCATCTTACCTCAGGTCTCCTCAAATACTTTCACACAACTGGCCGATTCACGTCCGGTATCAACCTCTTCGAGAAGCTAAGAACTCGCAATGTCGAAGTCTCATCTCTTTTGGCGAAGGTCATGATAATGGGCAATGAAGAGGTTCAGGCAGTCAGAGTCCTACACGACTCCGTGAAGCAATCACCTATGGACTATGTGATGCTGGACACACAAGCAGATTTCTTGATGAAGAAGGCTATGAGTCCAGTTACCCCAGAGCTGAAACAAGACAGATTACGGATGGCTCTTGGATGCGCAGACCGCAGCACCGTCGCAGCACCAAGCGAGTTTGGAACATGGGCGAGATTAGCGGAAGTCTATGTTGCGATGGAGGATTGGGAAAATGCCCTGACGACGTTGAATTCTTGCCCTATGTTCACATACCAAGACAAGGATGCCCCAGCCATGCCAGAGCCAAAGGAGATCTTCCTCCCCACTCTTCCCGAGACACGATTAGACGAAATTGACAGCGAACCAGAATCAAAGTATTCTGAGCAGGTTCATCCCAGCTTGTTGAGTCTGAGAGCTGCTCAATACAAGGGGACGTTCAAGCATGCTTACAGCATCCTGACCGAGATGACGGCAAAGATTGGATGGGATCAGTTACTGAAGATTAGGAGTAATGTATTTGTGATGGAGGAGGAGTATCGTAGTGAGAAGCAACCACCTGTTGGTCAACAAGGTGAACCTACCAATCGCAATGCAAGCACCGACGTACTGAGAGGCAGTCCAGGTCCTCCCATCAACGGCGACGAACATACTGATGACGAGAAGAGCACAAACGGTGACTCGATCGCATCAACTTTAGTTACTGAGAAGGTCGCCGGAAACGGTGTTAGAGGGTCTACTGCTGATCAGTCAGTCGAGAGGCCTTCTCATACAATTACGCCGGAGGAAGTGAAGGGTGGGAATGAAGATGTGAGTGGCTATCCCTCTTCTATCAGCATTGCTTACGTCTACAGTCTGAGGCAACGGAAGAGCAACTTGCTCGCTTCAACAATAAGCGCCTTTGTGAGCGCTGGCTTGACAGTCTCTTCATGGTTCTCTATGAAGATCTTCGTATCTACACAATCTGGCGTACCGAGATGGCCCAATACCGCGCTCAGCAAATGCAATATAAGAAGTCTGCTGAGGAATGGGAAATCCTTGGTTCTCTCGCCGACCGCCTTCACCACCAATCTGAAGCTGTCGAGGCTTACCGTGCTTGCCTCTCCATCCGCTTCTCTCCCAAAGCTCTAACAGGCATTCTCGGCGACTTCGAGCGAGAGAAGAACACCCGTGAGACGGTCGCCAGTGTTATCCGCTTAATCACGTGGCAGTATAGATGGTACTCGGAGTTTAGCCCAGAGCTACTGTTCACGATCCGGACGTTGATTGAGGATGAGGGTGCGGTGAAGGTTAGGAGCATTATTCAGGCGACGAGTTTACCGCAGAATGTGCTGGATTTGACGCATCATTACGCTGCGCTCTGTGCGGCATTCAGGAGCAGTGGTACCGAGGGTTAGAGGGCCTCCAATCTTTTGACAGAAGGCTGTGTGATAACGTTGGCGATGAGATGAGGAACATGTGCAAGATGGGAGCTTGGAACAACGTGCACGATGAGAAATGAATGGAGACGGATTTTGGCGCGATTATCAGCTGAGATGTATTATAGATGCGCTGAGTGGTAAAAGCACTTACATCCTAGCTTCTGCATTTTCAACCTCTTTCCAACTTGAATTTCTAGCAAGCCCGTCATTCTCAATGCGGGGATTGTTCCCATCCACCAGACGATACTCTCAATTCAGATTCTGAAGATAATACGAATAGCTAAGACCGATTCAATATCTAGGACAAGGAGATGGTTTTCCGCCAATTGAATACCGACTTAATTGAGTTTTGAGGGGAGGTCTTGAATACTAAGCAAGGGTTAATGACAGCCAAGCCAAAAGCCCCATAAGCACAACAACAATGGGAAGACCAGTCGTGATGCTTCATCAAACCATCTACGGCTAACGACAGACACAAACTATCACATCCGCAGCCAGATACGACTGATCTTCGTCCTGGAAGCTATGCGCGACTGCTGGAAAACCACGGACTTCATGATTCTACAACAGTAAGATGCAAAGGTCGCAAAAGGGATTATTACGCTCCTTGCTTTACCAAATATTGAATCAAGTACCAGACGTTGCTCATAGGATCAACAGATTACGAGAGAATCATTAGAATCCACAAGTTGATTCAAGGATTGCCATCTGTTGGATGTTGCTTGCGGAAATCAAAGCTGCCGGAGCAGCGATTATCATCATCTTGCTCACAGCGCTCATGAGATACTTTACTATGCTCGTAAAGTAGAGGTCTTTAAAAACAGGAGCGAAGAACAGCTTCTTGATCAGTTAAATGAGGTCTTTGTGGCCATGGGCACCAAAGAATCTGACTTTTTGGAGCCTTTGCTCGCACTGCCATATAACCACACCATTTTTCTGGCTATGGCTGTGGGGGCAAATCTCAACCTTTAACTGGAGCAGAAGCTGCGAGACAGCAATTGCAGTCTTTTTCCGCAGTCTCGCCCTGTTACTCTTCTTCTTGTTTGTGCAGTTATGATTCCCGCAAATACGCAGCCTCCTTCTCATCCGTGGATCCTAATCAGGGCACAATTCGACTGCTTTTGGACCATAGTCTTCGGCCTAATACGTCGTTCACTACTTTTTTGCAGCCTCGATTACTAATTATAAGCTTAACGCCATGGCGTGTATTTTTACATAGTTTACGGACCAAGGCCGCTGGCTGGATCCTGACACATCAGGAAGAAGCATTCAACATTACGGTAATGCTGATCCAACACGGAGCAATGCTCAAATGCGAATATGGATATTGGGACAAGGAAAACGATGGAGATACCATGGCGACGCTGAAACCAGCGTTCACGGGATCGCAGCTCCAGTACATTGAGAAATATATTGCCGAGAGCTATGAGGCGTGTCAAGTTCGGAGGGGAAAGACTGTGATAGAGTTTTGGGAAAGTAGGAGACAGTTCCTTGCCAATAACGACCAGAGTGCCGAGATATTGCATACGGCTCTTGTGCAAAGACTGGATGAAGACCAGAAAGTTGCGGTTGTTCCTGAACCGGGAGTATTTGGACGCTTGCAGGCTGCAGCGTGGAGGCTTGCGATGCAAGTGAGGCATCAAACCGGCTGGAAATAATTCTCAAACGCAGGATGTGTAGACTCTTACTTGCCTAGGCAGCCTAATTCCAGGCAATATTGAGGATGCTTTCAAAGTCGGTCGATTTTAAGCATGAAATTAAATGCCTAACAGCTAAGCGTAGCCGTTGTTGAAAATTGGGTTGCTTTGGATATTCAACCAAAATTAATATTCAAAGCAGAATCTAGAGTATTGAATGTTGTCAGCTTGTCGGGCCGTGCTATATACTGGCAGGTGATATTTGAAACCCTCCCCCTCCCCGGATTCCTTTGGTCATCAACTCCCCTTTTTCGAACGAAGTAGAGCATTAGAAGCTGGCTATGTAGAAGATCTACTCCAGAGTTAAACAGCATATTCAATTCCAGTCCTCTTCTCTTGCATCCAGAGCCTACCTCGGTGAGTCATACAGAAAACGCCGTGTTAAAGACGGATGTTGCATTGCCATTGAATTCAGTCATCGTCTCCAACCTCTTTGGTTGTTGTAGAGTTGAAGGGGCTGTGCAAGATCGGATAATTTCCGTTTCCGGTTTAGTCTCAACGCCACAAACTATGAACCAAAATGAGTCGAAATCGTTGAACATCATCAGCACCTTGTCCTTTGACAAGATTGGAAAGAGTCTCATTCTTCTTTAATTCGAAACTGATATTTCAGGTATAAATATGGCCTCCCTTTTCCTTTCAAATCACACCCCAATTCCATTTTCATCTTCCGGATAACATCTTCCGAATACCCCAAAGCACTTCTACTTCACACCTAGCTATCATGCCACCACTAAACGCAACCACAAGCAGCGCAACAGCAGGGCCAGAGGTCCTTATCATCGAACATGGCTGTAAAACATGTCTTGTCAGTTTCGACAGCAAGAAAGAGCAGAGAGAACACATGAGAGAAGACTGGCAGTGAGTGGCAAATTCAGACGTTGTGAGCAAAGGGCTGAACAGGAATAGTGTCTACAATCTCAAAAGACGGATAGCTTCCCTACCTTTCATATCCAGAGCGGTATTTGAGGCCCAAGTTCTTCCGTTTGAGACAGAGAAGAGCGACACAGAAGCCTCATCGGCTTCAACATTTGGACGGTCATGTGATGTATGTGAGCAAACTTACACAACCCGGCGGGCATGGCGCGCACATCTCAAATCCCAGTACCATACACAGGGAAAGGCCAGGCCCGACCTGAAGGGTTCTTCAGACATGAATCCTTCGCTACGCGCCAGCCCTCCAGCTAGTCACGTGCCGGCCCTGCCTAGAGAAGAGGAGAAAGAATTGGTAGACGAGACTTCCAGTCCCCAAATATGCCTCTTTTGCCCCCTCTACTCCTCATCGCTCGACGAAAACCTAACACACATGTCCCGCGCTCACTCATTCTTCATCCCCTCAGCCGAGTTCCTCGTCGACCCTGCTTCGCTCCTCTCTTATCTCCATGCTCTCATCTCGGAGTTCCACGAATGTCTATTTTGTGGATGTGAGAAGGATAGCAAAGTGGCTGTGCAGGATCATATGAGAGGGAAGGGGCATTGTAGGATTGACTTTGAGGGTGGGGAAGGATGGGAGGAGTTCTGGGAGCCTGAGCAGAGGCGTGGTGGAGAGGACAACTTGAACGAAGCGGAAGAGGATGAGAGAGCGGAGCAGATAAGATTTCTCAGTGATGGGGAGTTGAGATTACCATCTGGCAAAGTACTTGGTCGGCGATCTCGTACCCGTCAGCCTCGCCAGCACACTTCCGACAGTTCTCCCAGCTTGCCATCGTCACAACACCAACTTCTTACCAGAAATGAGTCAGATTTTGAGCCTGAATCCACACTCATGGGTTCTAGGGATAATAGACTTACCTTACGAGCGGGCACATCCACTAGCTTGGTCGGTATATCGCAACTTCAGCAACGGGCTCTCATGGTAGTAGAGAGGAAGATGGAGAGTGGGGAGAGGAGGGCAATGAATGAGTACCAGTCGGTTCTGGAGAGGGGAGGAAACAAGCAGAAAAGGTTCAGGGTGCTTACTATGGGGAAGAAGGCTGGAGGTTTGGAGAAACGAAACGGTTAGGTTGGAGACGAATGGGACGAGGGTCCAAACTATTAATGTTATCTTTTCAAAGCTTTCCTGAACCCTCGCCCAGGACCGATTTTCTGTTTGTTGTTGATGCTCACTTCTTCCGAATATTCATGTTTCTCTGAGTGGTCCTGTACTTCTAAATACTCCAGTTCTTCTGAATATTCCAGCTCGATTTTGATATACAAGCCGTGTAGTTCCTCTCCAAGAATCTTGAATTTCACAGGAAACGTCCTATCATGATTCTCGAATCGTCTCTATATATAGCCTTCCTGCGCAGAGAAGCTACTAGACTTTCATTTTCCCATGCTATTCTCTTGCTGTTTCACCTTGCATTTCTCCGCTCCTTTAAAACAGTGATATCACTCAATCTCAATTGCAATCCTGCCAGCATCGCCGCTGAGATATCCTCAGTGATGGCCGAGAAGAGGTGAGCTTCGTCGGCGTGGACGAAGGCGAGGGCGTGGGGTAGTGAGCGTCTGTGATTGCTTCATATTCGATAAGGGGGCCTGTGAACTAGGCGGGGTGTATCAGGGCCACTTTTGTGATTGGAGACGCTGGCTAAAACTTTGGGAGACTGTTGGATTGATTGACTATTGCTGTTCTTGTTTTTTCATACATAGCTCATGCCGATGTTATGCCGATTTTATAATTACCTGAGTTTTCCAAAGAATGGCCATTAGTCCCATGTCTATCAAGAGAGCGGTCGTGGAGAAGCACGTGAAGGTATACAATCCCCTATTTCTAGCTCCCACAGGAACAGTTATGCCGCAACGTCTAATCCCAAGCCCGTTGGGAAAGGTTAGCTGAATCCAGAGGATTCTACAATTGGGACTTCGGCTTAATGATTGCCCCGCTGCACCTCAGGTATGAGCGAGTCAAAGAAATGATGCATGAAGAAAGACATCAAAAGCTGCAGCCGATGACTGAGGCAGGCAAATAGAATATCGTGGATAAGGGGTCTCTGTCTTATTGCGGGTTTCTTTGTCAAGTGACATGGATTCATACAATGACAGAAGGGGCGAAATTAGCCATGAGAATATCCCTTCTCGTTCAGGTAAAGAATGCAGGTTTATGATGGCCCTTTATTTCTGTGCAGGTCCGCTCCTAGGGCAATTGCCGTGTTGGAAACCTCGCTTCGATTGTAGTACTTTTCGTTTTCAATTGCTTGTTCTACGCTATTCTAGCTATATTCTACGCTGTTCCAGATATATTCCAGCTCGTTCTAGCTCAACACATATCCCTCTCCTGTGGAGTATATAGCATGAGCCCGCATCTCAGTACCAGTCTAACCAGGCCATTCCAACGCTTCATCGCACAATTTCTCCATACCTCCACGATTCATCATGGCAGCTCCACGGTCCTTCATGAGAACCCCAAACTCTATGGCAGACCTCTTAGCTCTTCGATTCCGAACTCCAGGACCCAATCCATCACTGAGGGAAAAGATTCGCTCCCTACTACTCAACTGGATCATGGAAGACCCAATCAGTTTCGCCATGCCACCAGCGGTCGACGTCCCAGAGCAATACTTCAACCTTCTCCCAACTCAGAGCATGTCCTTGCCGCATTGCGTAATTTGGAGCCCCACTCGAGCCTGCATCTTGTATGCCCACACCTGGAGAACAAGCGATACCAGCTTTCACATAAGGGTCATAGCCAAAGTCGTCGAAGCAGCCATCATTTCAGGAGGCCGCCTTGGGCCACGAGAACTTCTGGCGTGTCACTTGGCTCGCAGTGTGGTGGAAGTGAGCCCTTATTCCCCGGGTGGCATGCCGGAAGTCTTGTGCCGGAGTTATGAATTCCAATGGGAGGATACGATGGAGGATATGGGCAGGAGTCGAAATTGGCGGGCTGTATTCACTATGATGAGGTTCCAGATCATGACACAGCTCGATGAATGTGGTGATCCTTTGCCGGACGCTGAGATGGAAAGAAGGCAAGCTCTGGTTTCTGATGGAAACTCGCTTCCTATCAAGTTCTCAGTGGTGCTGCGCAAGTTGGCTCAGATTCAGAGCTAGTGAAGGTGGGCATCAGGGTTTGTAGCCATAAAATTGGTGGTACAATTGAATTGGGGTACTTGAACTTTAGACAATGGACATGACATTCGGGCAAAATATGACCTACCAATTGTTTACTTTCTTTTTACTGTGGTTTCATTCTCTCAAAATTCAATTCAATCTGATTATTGCGAAATTTTGAAGATCAAGTCTACCCAGTCATTGAGCCTAACACTAGAAGTCAGGATAATCGTATAGTAACTTTGGTTTCTGGTGTATTATATTCTCTTCATGGAAAAATATTTATCGGCTTACGCAGCCCAAATATTACTTCTGTCAACATCTACCGCATTTGTGTCCCGTATAACTGAGGGTTTTTGCAACTGGGGTTCTTTGCAGCTGAGGTTCTGTGCACAAAATGTGAGCAGCTCACAGCAATAAAGGTTTTTTTTTACACAATTGCTCTTCACCTAATGATTATAGGACGGTTGAGCATAGCTAGTGAGCAGTTAGCGATGTAACGGCAATTCATCTACCTAGACTGGGCTGATTTTCATGGAGACCTAGTTTGCTCTAAGATACTTCTGTTTTGGTTTTTAAAGTTGGATAGGCGCCGCCTAGAGGAGCAAATGTAGGCACGAGAGTGACTAGATTCATTATGTTGCCTGACAATGAGGGATGAGCATTATTCTAAGCGTTATATTAATGGTTTACTGCTACAGGCGTACTAGTGAGCATGTATTAACAAGTCGACCCACTACGAGGGGATTTCCAGTCAAAAAAGAGTTTATTTAGAAGCTGAGACTCAGTTGCGCAGTTGACTACTCGACATAGGTAGAATTTCGACATATTCTGGCTAGCCTGGAGCTACCCCTTAAAGCTCGCTTAATGTGCGGATGTCAGATCCGCAAACTAACTTGTAAGCCAATAGCAAATTGGCAAGGTAATTTGATAACCTGAGTCAAACTAGGGGAACTTCCAATAGCGTATGCGGATGGGAATCAAGGGATGATAAAGGACTTGCCTTGAGACGGAATATATCCGCAAGGGCTGGCTGTTCCTCTTACGAATAGAAAACCGACACAACACTACGCGAAGCGCCAGGCCGTGCCAAAAAGAAATGCTGCATTCAGCTGAAAAGCCTCCGGGAATTTACCTGTTGTGGCTGAAGGTTGAATTCCGGTATAAGGCTATCAGACTGGGAGTTGCTTCCCCCATCTGCTATTTAAGCTTAGCTTCTACTTCAGCTATTCTATCTACATCATTTTCTAAGTTGCATTGCATTATTCGAAAACACCACCGTACTTAACAACAATCTTACTTACCATCAAAATGGTCAACCTCACTGATGTCGATGGCAAGGACTATATCTTCACCTACGGGCTCTTCGGCGTGCAACACAATCCCATGACGACCGAAAAACGTCAACTCATCACAAGACTCTACTCCCTCCTCACCAAGTCGGCTGGAAGAGTCGACCATCTCCGTGACCATGCTTTTGGGAATGATCCCAAAGCTCCTCACCAGGCAACTTCCACCACATTCGTAGCGTACTGGCTATCATCCGAAGTATACAACGAATGGAAAGAAAGTGCACCAGTAAAGGAGTTCTGGGCAAATCTCCCAGACGACGCCGGCGTATGGCGGGAAGTCATGACCGTACCCAAGTCTCGCTTCATGCATGCTTCAAACCAAGACGTCGTTTCCGGCATTGCTGCTCTGCTGCCATTCAAGAAGAGCAACGATGAGGGATACTGGGGCGTGTATCGACATCGTTTGTCGGAGACTCCGGATAAGCATACTGATCCTGCTGATACTTTTACTTCGGCATTCGTCACGTCCGCCAAGGGCGAGAAAGAAGACCGGAAGCCGGTCCTCGACATGCAGAAGTTTGGACCGGATGCAAAGGTTAGGTTGGGACGAGTGCGACCGAGTATCCCGGATAATATCTGCTTTGCGAGGGAGGCTCAGCGGCACCCGAATATTTCAAAGGAAGAGTTGGACTGCTGGCTAGAGAGTGTTGCTCCTCATGCTCAGTCGTGGATTGATCACTTGGATGCTGAGAGGAACAAGGCTGGAGTGGTGTCTTTCACGTCTCATCTTGGATACGAGAAGCCAGTGACTACTGAGAGAGAAGAGGAAGGTTCTGACTCTGGCATTGAGTTGGAGGTTGATGCTGATGCAATTCCCGAGACGAACCAACTTGTCTATTTCTTGGACCTGGCTCACTTTGAATTGGCGGGAAGAAGTCATAAGGGTCATGTTTCCCTGAGGAAGAATGTGATGGGGTTGTATGGACCGGGAGGCAAGATGGAGCTTGGAAAGGCTGTCTTGTTTGTTGAGCTTTGCGTTCTGAAGAAGGATGATATGGATGCTGAGTATATTGGCTGCACCGAGGGGACAGGGTTGATGTACTTGGCAGACATGTAGGAAGCTCTAGTGTTTGCACTGGAGTAATGAGGAAGCTCAGAAGTCGGGATTCGTGAATATTTAACTGTCTTTTCAATGTTTTCAGAGTATTATATTCGAGATGATATGACCGTGAACTCTGCGATACACTAGAAGAATACTCAATGTGTGAGCTTTGCCTTGCCGCCCCCAAAATCCGCACCACTGGGGTTTTCTTCATGAGGCTCAACTCGGTGACAGCACAACTCACTACATCGTTTGATCTAGTCCCCAGAATTTGAGACACGGATTTTCCCCATTTTATGCCTGGGTGGTCTTGGGAGGCTTAAGTCACCACAGGTCCTTACTCGTTAGCCACGGCACTTATCTCAACGGGACGACATCATCAACCCGTAAACTTGCAGCACGTCTTAGCGTGTGGTTGCTATTCCCGAAAAGCAACTCCTCGGTGTTGAAATTGTCTCAAGCCTGGAAAGAGAAGAAAATAACTCTCAGCCTGACTGAGCCTGACTGTCTGGAGTGCGGAATGTACCCGCGTTACTTGGCGCGTGGCAAGCTATCAACCAGCCACCCCGCATTCACCGCGAATAGCACCCCGCATGGGACTGCCGACTGTATCAACAGCTCGATGGGACGCCAGTTCGACTCAAAGAGCTATCCCTGGTTTGAAATTAGTTACACAGCAGCTCAGCTCAGCTCAAAGTTAGGTGCTCATAAAGCAATGGCAACTTTCCTTTTCCTTAATCAGCCGTTCCCTCTGCATTCCATTTCTATAAATTATTCTGCATGTCTCAAAAGCTTCCGATCTTGACCAAAGTTCTCAATCCTCTCAGTAAAGAGAAATCACCAGAAAACAAGATGGGAGACACCCCAAAGCCTGCCACCAGCCGAGTAGCTGTCACTCAGCTGGAGCCTGAATGGCTTGACCTGCAAGCTTCCGTAGCAAAGGTCTGCAAGTATATTGGCGAAGCTGCCCAGAATGGCGCCGAGCTCGTCTCCTTTGCAGAAGCTTTCGTCCCAGGATACCCAGCATGGATTTGGTAGCATCCTCTCTTCACATAACCACACAATCCAGCTTACTGATTGAGCAAGTGACAGGTCTCGTCCCCTAGACCCCGTGCTCACAACGCAGTACATCAAGAATTCCCTCATCGTCGACTCGCCCGAGTTTCGCACCATCCAAGAATGTGCCGCCAAACACGGCATCGTAGTCTCGCTCGGCTTCTCGGAGAACGATCACAACTCGCTGTATATCGCACAAGCTATCATCGATTCAGATGGAAAGCTGTTGATGAAGCGACGGAAGATCAAGGCCACGCACATGGAGCGAACGATCTTCGGAGATGCCTCGGGGAACAGTCTCATGAATGTAGTGCAGACCAGCATGGGAAAGCGGGTTGGAGCCCTGGCGTGCTGGGAACATGCGCAGCCGTTGTTGAAGTATCATACGATGCATCAGAGAGAGGAGATCCATTGCGCGGCCTGGCCACCGATTGTGCCTCATGATGGAGGACCAGGGCTGTGGTCGTTGACTCAGGAGGGTGGGTGGACTGTGCTGCTGGTCTTGAGAGGAATACTGACGTTTTTTATAGGATGCCAGACTCTTTCTCAGGCGTATGCAATTGAATCCCAGACTTTCGTCTTGCATGCTACAACGGTTATCACTGAGAAAGGTATCGAGAAAATGGCCACCAAGACTGGCATGCTGATGAGTGAGTGAACTGGTATTCCTATTCTAAGTACACACATCTAACAAATCACAGACACTCCCAGCGGTGGAGCCTCCGCTATCTACGGATGTGATGGTCGTCTCCTGACCAAAGCTCTAGCTCCCACCGAAGAAGGTATCATCTACGCTGATCTTGACTTTGATCAAGCTGTTTTTGCGAGAAGCTTCTTGGATGTGTGTGGGCACTATTCGAGGCCGGATTTGCTATGGCTGGGAGCTGACACCCGGGAGAGAAAGCTGAAGATCGACGAGAATGGTTCAAATTGACCTAGCTTTCCTCCGAGAGTCTAGGACGAAAGACGAGGAACAGACTTCAGAGTACTGATAGTGCACATGATTCTGATGACGAACAGCAGATATCTAGGAGGATCTAAAATTCGAAAATTTCAAGACAATTATAATTTGTTGGGTTTTTGAAAATTCTGAACTGTTCAAAAGTATTGAATACCAAGTACAGTATCACCCTGGCAACTCAGCACTGCTATTCCCTTTGTTAGATTTAAAATAAGTGGATAACGCAAAGAGTGGGTAAGCGGGCCAAGAAAGGTCTGAGAGGCGTGCAGGAGTGGGATTAGAATTTATTCCCCTGTCCTTAAACCTTTTTTCAAATGAGCTTTCGATTGTCGATGAATCCTGAAGCTACTTTGGGGATTTAAATATTGTTAAATATCCAGGACACTTCGCTGGGAAGAGTAGGGATAGATTGAATTAGTTATGGGAAGAGTGAGGGGTTGGAACTAGATCGATGTGTGGAGATGCGATGGCATTGGGGATGAGGAGGTGGTGGATACCGGTGAGATGCGTGAGGTTAGGTTTTATCTTGAGACGGGGAAATGGCTTGTAGTTAGAATTAGCTCTGGAGGGGAAGTAGTTCCAGGAACTATTTTTAGACGGATAAAAACAAGATTTCAAATAGATACAGTGAACAGAATAATTATTTGAGAAGAATGCGCGGATGAGGTGCCGAATGAACATTAAAAATTTAAATTGGGTATTTGCAAAAACATAGATAACTCCAGATGATTATCTGGGCCTCTATGGTCAGATTTTATCAAGTTACGCCTCTCTGGGCATTTATCTTCCAGTCATCTTGCGCTCGTACCATCTTGCTGGTGGGTAGACGATAAGGGTGATGACACCAGACAAGTAAATTCCGACATCACCACCGAAACCTCCAAATTTGGCAGCGATGGGACCTTGGGATAGTTAGCTTTGTCTGTAGTGATGGGATGGGATAGGTAAGGCCTACCAATGTACCAAGTTTGACTCATTCCAGTAACACCACCAGCTAAGTACCCGGCTAAGAGAGCTGCGACAGCTGCGAGACCCCAAGGAAGCTTGTTTGGCACATCCCACACATTCAGGTTGTAACCTTCGTGACGTCTGAAGAATTTATCCTCAATCAGTAAGATAAAAGTGAATGATACAGTCCAGTATCCCAACAAGGAGACGAAATTGCTGACGATAATCGACAAGTGTTCACGACCAGCGATAGCAAGAACAGCAATAACGAGAGCGTTGATGAAAGACCAGACGAAACGAGGGATGGCGTGGAAGTAGTGGCCGAGCAATTGGAGGGAGAGACCGGAGGAGTAATTGACTGCGATGTTGTTTCCGAGGACGGAGAAGGTCAAGAGGACGAGAGCGAACTTAGACCAGCCCATGGGGTGATAGGACTCAAGGAGGAGACCACCAAGGCCATGGTTATCGTAGGCCTCTGTGAGGACGGTATTAACCTCTGAGCTAACTGCAGCGTTTCCGAGGCATGCACCAATGACGGTGACGAAGATGGTGGGGATGGAGATACCGCACACAGTTAGGAGGAAGATCTTCCAGGACTTGGTGTTGGCCGGATAGTTGCAGTAGTAGTCCGAAGCCATGGAACACCATCCGGAGGCGGAAGAGAAGTTGATGGCCAAGAAGCTCAGGAAAGAACCTGCAAGACCAAGTCCGGTATCCTGAGCTGGGATGGAGGCATCGACCTTATCTCCCACTTGGGCAATGAGAACAATCATGAGAATGAAGGTTACGATCCAGGAGTATTTCTCGAACGTGTGGATGAGAGCAAAGCCGAAGATTGAGATCACATAACCGATGACAGCAATGATCACACATCCGACAGCTATGGTCATGGTATATCCAGAGACAGCAGAGAGGATTTGTCCAACAACGACGACATTGACAACTGCGAAACCGCCTCCAATAAGAACGTTGAGGACTGAACAGAGCTTTGCGCCGTAGAAACCGAAGGAGTATCGAGAAGTAGCAATTGCACGAAGCCCAAGCTATTTCATTGTTAGCTTTGGATTTCGGTACCTGAGATGGCTCGCAGATCTTACCTTGGGGCCCAAAGTGCCGGTGTATGCAGTGCAGAGCGCTCCTAGGATAGTACCAACAACGATAGCAGCGACAGATTGATTGAGAGACAGGCCGAATTCCGGACCAAGAACACCCAGTGGGAGAGTTCCCACATGACAAGTTAGAGACCACCAGAGGAGGAAAACATTGAGAATGGACGGAGGCTTCTTGTCTTCTTCGTGAATGCGATCGATACCCTGCGTCTCAATTCCCATCTTCTCATCGAGCCACTCCTCTCCTTGGCGCAACTTCGCCAGAACACCCCGCTGTCGCAGCTCGCGAGCTCTGATCGGCTCTTCAGATTCCAAATCGGGCTCAGAAGACATGACCGGTTCGCCCTTGAACTCGGGATCCAAACTGCCAGACTCGACATCGAGGGGTCGTTTGGTGTCGTGAGACTTCCTCATATCGGCCTGGTCGCCGTGAACGAAATCAGACATCGCAATGGAGTGAAGCAGCAATCCGGGAGTAACAACAAGTGAAGGTGGAGAAGAGAAGCACACGCAATTCAGCTGGCATTTGGGAGGAGGTCGCGACAAGGCTTACTTTCCTATGTACTTGTATTACTTTGCTAGGAGGGATCTTCTAGAAGGGGAGCTAGAAGGGGAGCGAGAGCAGCTGGCTCCCACGAATCAGGACTCGCATGAGAGAGCTGGGCAACATTGAATTTGGTGCCACGAGATAAGAGATGCGGTAGAATGATTGCTCTGTACAGTACTAGTAATTACCTAGACAATACTGTACCTTTGTACTAGGATGTAGTTTCGCAGGCGAAAGTAAAAAGGATGTTGACCACCCAGTGGCAGTTGGTGAATGATAACAGATTCTTGGCGAGGCCAGGCGAATTCTTGATAAGGAAGGAGGTCGACGGCCGAATTAGCGGAAACGGTTGGAGCTGACGGTGAAGGTCTGTGAGAAATTAGAATGCCAGTCGAGTGAGTGGTCCCAGGTCGGTAGACGGGGACGCCGGTCATGTATGTTGGTTGGAGAGTACCAGTCCAGTACAGTACGTATGAGGTTACCGCCACTAGAAAAAGGAAACCCGGGGTGCGCCGCTTGCCACAGGAAGTCAATAACTGGATGCAGTATCGATATGCGTGCTGCGATGAGGCGGACAGTAAGCTTTTCTTGGAAGCTGGTCTGGTCTTGTCTTGGGATTGCGCGGGCAATCTCCAAGGAGGGCCGTTGGAAGGGCTTTAAAGCTCGACCTGACGGTTCTAGAACGATAAATGAGAAAATAGAAATGAAACGAAATGATAAGAGGTCAATGGGTGACTGATGGGTCCAGATATGATCATCCTACAGTACGAAGTACGGTCAGATGAGGTCTCGAGGTCTGACAATGAAGTGACACGACTTGCATGTCAAACGGAGTCAAACATGGCAACAGATGGCGGGCGTTACTCCATTCCGTGTATGTACACGCAGGTATGCGACCTGCATACCTGCGTGTACATACAAGTACAGAAGTGCAGAGTGCAGAGTGAGTGAGTGAGTGTCAGAAATGTGGCAAACCGAGGTTATACAGGGACCTGACTCGAGTAACAGCTCGTCACGTGTAAAGTACACTTTTCGATTAGCTAGAGAAGTCAGAGAAGTCGGACCAGGAATGATTCCAGAAGTAACAAGGAATATGCTGTGCATTGAACAGTTTTTGAGTCTAGGGGCACTGTACAAACTTTTGATGAGGATGGGTATGCTTACACTAGCAGAACTTCCTGCTTGGAAACTTTGGAAGGACGAGGCAGAGAAACGAAGCAGAAAGAATTGAAAACATCTACACCGTCCATTCTCCCCCAGGAACTTATATTAAAAGGTTTCCCCAGATCCATCCATTCCTGGTTATTCAGTTCCCACTTGTTTCTCATAAGTATCACGTGTTTTCCTACCTTCGTAATCCGGACCAAATTGTCCTCGAGTCCCCCCAAACTCATCCAAGTGGACAGCCTTCTTTCAACAGCCGTAGAGGCATGTTATATTCTCATATTCACATCCCTCGAACATTACAATTGGTTATGTAGCAGCTATGGAATTCAGTTCAAGACATTCAGTGTTGGCGGGGTAGCTGTCAGATTCGATTTGAATTCCCTTTTGTCTATACATCGTTTCAAAAAGAAAATCCTTTCAAGCCTTTGTCTGCTTTTAACTATGAGATATGACGAGGTCTCTAGAAAGTCTCTTCTCTCAGAGTTAAGCATCTAAAGACTGTGTCACAAAATATGGCCCCTGTCACCTGATATTCACGTGTACTCTTGGGGCTCGAGAGCACATGAGCACATAGCCTGTGCTCTCTCGTGTATATATACCATGATCATACGATCATCTATTTCCTTTTCTCTTTAGACAGATATTCGTACAACTACTCTTTACCAGCTCTTCTTTAATCACTCAAACACATACGTGATCACACCACATACCACGCTAGCGTGCGACAGACTGGAATGCAGAGACTATTATGATTTCCTTCTTAATTAAACGCTGTACTATTGAAAGGGTCATCTTACCACATGGGAGTATGTCGCATTTCTAGCTGAGTATCTTGAATTCATTCGTGCTATCTTGATTCCACAGTGTGAAGCTCTATGAGTAAGTATTGGAGAGAATGTGATACCCCGCGTTACGTCAGCGGCTACCGGTGATGGAAACAGAAGCTCCCACTCAAGAATTCCATGATCAGGAAACTGAGAAGCAGTTGAAAGAAGCTTCATGGATGTTTACTTTTTCTTGCGGCGTCTGGACTTGCAGAAGCCACAACTCTGTGATTCGCCCAAGCAGCAAAGCCACTGCCCAGTTCCAGTGCAACGCCACAAGATTGGGCGTAAGGCGTGCTGCTTAACTGATTTTTAACGATTTATCAACACCATCAAGTCTTCACGATGGGACGACGAGGCCCCGGATTAAGCCCTCAAATGGGCGCCAGAATCTGCGAACCACGATCAATTGGCTGGTAGTACGCTCGAATACACCAAAAGCGCTCAGATATTTCTAAAAGCACTATTCAGAGTACCCCGTCGGAGGGAAGTAACGCGACTTAAATAACGCTTCGCAATCTCGACCTAGTGAACCAAACACGTCAATACGATCGATTAAACGCCTTCTTCAAGAGATGAATCTTCGCAAATACAATGATTGAAGCGGCCAGCTCGGAGATGTGTACATCGTGGCTGCTTATAGTGATTTTGAGAGAGGGGATAGTAGAGAGCACAAAGTGGTCGTCGTAGGTGTCCAAAGTTTTTTTTAAGAGAGCGAGGAATGAAACATGGAATTTGAAAAATTGCCATGGGAAAGCAAGATATGTGCGATAAAGATACTCGAGTTCAAACAGGAAAGTTTTACAGTCTTGCTGAGGGCTTGATCTTGATGTTGACTCGACACGCCGTGACGGAAGCAATGTTGGCAAACCGTTCTAGTATCGGATCAGGGGAAGGGAGACCTGTTGAGACCGGCAGTCTGAAGAAACTCGTGGATAGAGAAGAGAACGGGTAAAATACCTTTTGTAACGGAAGAGGTAGGTGAGCGGTCGGAATTCCTTTAAACCTGTGGCTTGACTTTTGCGGGGTTGAACACAAGGCCCCTGGTGCCACTCACCCGGGAACTTTCCCAGGACCAAACGAAATTTATTTTTGTTTTAACAATACCAAAGGCGCATCTAGAAATATGGCAATGTTGCCTCACGCCCAACACGAAATTTCTCAAGCTCTTGCGATGGTTTGTCGCCACGTTAGTCCAGTCAGGCATGAGGCTGTGCCGCCACTAGACCCAGCCCGTACAGTAATTCTAGGCGTTTAGCTGGAGTTCTTTGGTGAATCTTCATCTTCCCTTGCTTTCATCCAACTTGATTTGGAACTCCCTTCACATTTCAAGTAATTCCTCTCGTTTACTCCCAAACCAACGTCGTCGCAATGGGTGCCCCGAGCAAGGCAAAATATACGACTCCTCAGCCTTATAGAGATGACCCTGAGACTGATCTTGCAGAGACAGCTTCAATGTCTTCTGCAGTTCTACTTGACCATATCGACTCCTTCCCAGATGAAGATCTTCCAGCGTACGAAGACTCGCCATTCAATCCTGCTGTAGTTGCAAGAGCGCAAGCTCAGATCGACCCCCATCGCTCGTATTACTAGTATGCTCTCTGCTATCCTCTGCAAGCCAGCATTGACATCTGCAGTCCCCCAGAAGAGCTACCATGGTCCGGCCATAATATAGCCTTCACCGAAGTTCACACCCGATTCCCAGATTACTCGACTAGAGCCGAAGCTCTCTACGCCCTGATGAAGACTCAGCTTCGATATCCCGTCTCCTACTTTGTCGAACTCCACGGAACACACCAGGAGACTCGCAGTGACGGCAAAAAGGAGACAAGGGACAATATTGTCGACTTCTGCATCCGAATCAACATCACACATACCCTTGGAAATCCAGGAGAAGGAGCAGGAGAAGTTGAGCTCTTGCCAGACAATAAGAGAGGCTACCGCGGCACTCGATTCCCCTCCCTCAACCCCACCGTCTCCGAAGGCCTCGATGTCGAAACCCCAGACGATGAACTCCACCTCTGGTGCGAGAAATATGTATCCGACTCTTCCAAAGTCAAATCCTTCACCCTGAAACGCAAAGTCCTAAACCACGACACCAAACACCTCGAGCAACTCCTACGCTCTGCTATCCAATCCACCAATTACCGCGGCCACCTCGTCATCAAATTCCCTAAACAACACGAGAAACTTATCGTCTACTCCCCAGGCAGACTTAACGAATGGCGCATGACGGTCTGGATCCGCTGGTTGTTCTACATAACCTTCCTCTGGATCTTCGCTTGGCCAATTCTGTTCTTCGCCACGGCGAAATATGAGGTTGTGACAGGGATCTATAAGTATGCGGATATGGAGGGCGGGAATGCTGTGGGTAGAAAGTGTAAGGTTATGAGTGAGGTAGAGTGGTTTCAGAGGTGGGAGAGTGCGATTAAGAGAGCGGCGTTGGCGAGGATGAATTGTACGGAAGTAGATTTGGATGAGGCGTATAGGGAGGCGACGGCGGCTGCTGATGCAAGAGGTGAGTTGCATGGGAGGACGCCCGAAGTGCAGATCCCAAGTACGGGAAATGCGTTTGCGGATGGGGCTTTTGGGTTACTCGGGAGGGGGTTACAGGTCGCGGGGGAGTTTAGAGATGCAAGGGGTTGGGGTGGCGATTGTTAGGGGATGATGAAGGGAATGATTAATGACTGAGAAAGGCGCATTTCTGGATTTTCTTTGGACTGAGCGAGCGTTTTGTCGTTTGGGTTGGCTATCGCTCAACCTCACGGGAGGCTTGAACAGCGGCCAAGTTTCTTTGGGTATGAAGTACTGGGCATCATCTCTCCAAGGTCTACAATTCCTTCAAATAAAAGCAAGATTCAATGAACCGAAGACCTATGGCCAATTATCTCTCACTACTATTCTTTCCTAACTCCACAACCTCACACGCATCCTCTAGTCCAAACCTCTAACCTGACATCAAAACCCCAGACTCCTCCTCACCAACCAAGCCTCCCATCCCATAAGCCACACCAGATCTCCAACGCACCTAGCCACACCTCCAACCCTCCAACAAACAAACCCGATTAAAAAACAACTGACTTAATCCGGTATAGCGTACCGTCCCAGCCCCTCCCCACGCTGCAGCAGCCCATGATCCCACATTGTGGCGCCTGTCGGGCGCCGACGGGATGTCTCATTTCCCCATACGGAGGTACAGCACTTCCAATGGGTACTGTACCTCTGAGTCACTTGGCTTATTTTTCTAACTGCTTGGAGTGCTGGAGGAGAATTCTAAGTTGTGGCTTGCTCTGGGTATTTGTTTATTTATTTATTTATTTATCTGCTCCGATAGTATTGCGCTCTGCGTGGGAAGCTTACTTGTTGAAGAGGAATAAGCGCGGCGTGCTGGTGATAGGATCTCGGTTCTCGTATCAAGCTGTTGGTAGGCTCGTACACGCTCGTGTTTTGGTGGTGTAATTACAACTTACGAAGTTACGAGCTGGATTGGGATTGGGGTATTTGGTTAGTGAGTTCCGGAGAGGTGGTGGGTAAATGGAGATATAGGTCCGGAAGATGGCGTTTTATTGTTATAAACTTGAAAAGATCTGCTTTGATGATAACTAAATCGTTTATATTTAAAATTATGAAACTTGATTTAAATATTTTTAAAGTTATATATATCTTTCTATTTCTTCAATACTCTATATAGTTAATCTTACTTAAAAGCTATTTCAATTTCAATTTAGTTGGTATTAGTTGGTTGTTTTTATATATATTGCTATATAAAAGACAATTAAAAGAGCATTCAAACAAATCGCAATATAAAAAGTAGGGCCACAACGATACGTATGTATTAGGGTATTTGAATTAAGAAGCTAGCAGGTATTTATCTCTTTAAGATATAGTAACTATAAGTTTTACGGCATTATAGATAATCGAATTTATAAATAATAATTACCAAATGAGGTTTAAAGCGTTAAAGTAAGCATTATTCAGTTGGCCGGCAAACCCTTGTTTACAGTCCACATCTCCCCTGTGAAACCCCCTTGCAACACCCCATAGTATAGGCCCACTATTACGATCATTTAGGGGGAGTAGATACTCGACGTGGACGTGATAAAGGTAGGTTGGACCCGTATATTCTTTCTTTGTTGTGCTTTGAATTGTGCTGTTGAGACTTTGGACTTTCATTTTGAGTGAGGGAGGGATACCTAGTGCCTGCTTTGGGAACTGGAAGAGAAGAGAGAAGAAAGAGAAAGGGAAAGTGCAACGAGTGCAAACGCAATTCAAGCTACCTGCCTCACAAGTCCAACCACAATATCGCTGAGGCTAAACAGTAACTTCAATACTCCAACACAGCCTTGCTGTCACCATCATTTTTGCTTGCGCGATATTTCTTTTTGGCAGTACAAGTACCTGTCATCTTGCTTCGATTCGAGTTTCGATATCAATAAAGAAACTCCACGAGCCCGCTCCGTTCACTTTGCAGGTTTTGGAAACTTGAGGTTGTGCCTACCAACCGAGCTTCAATATCTCGACATACCAAGGGAAGGAAGGAAGCAAACATGTCTAGAAATATTGTTACGATGGTGCTCGCAGCATGCTTTGCTTTGCATATAGCAACAGCTCTAGATACCATCTCACAAAAGGGCGCCAAGTTCTTCTCTGGAGGCCAGCAGTTCTTCCTCAAAGGTAAATCAACATCAACATCCTTTATGCAAGACAAGAACCAAGCTGACAACCCCAGGCGCCGCGTACCAAGGCACCCCCTCTGACCCCCTTATCGACACAAACCAATGCCAACTTGATGCCAAATCCATGCAATCCATTGGCACCAACTCCATTCGCGTCTACCATGTTGACCCCTACGCCTCTCATGATGGGTGCATGTCTGCCTTCTCCAACGCTGGTATCTACGTCTGGCTTGACCTCGATACCTTCAACACCACCGTTCAGCAAACCGACCCCATGTGGACTGAGAAGCAATTCCTCGCTTTCTGCGAGGTCATGGACGTCTTTCAAGGCTACGACAATCTGGGCGGTTTCTGGATCGGCAACGAAGTCATCAACACTGAGACAGGGGCGAACGCTGCTCCTTACGTCAAGGCTGCCACTGCGGACATGAAGTCCTATATGAAGGCTAAAGGTTATCGACAAATCCCGATTGGTTATTCGGCGGCTGATATCGCCGAGTTGAGGCCAATGTTGCAGAACTATCTCGCGTGTGGGGATAGCCAGGATCAGGCGATTGATTTCTTTGGCTTGAACTCGTATGAGTGGTGCGGTGACGCTACTTACCAGACTTCGGGGTATTCTAATTTGCAAGCAATGGCTCAGGGGTATAGCATTCCAATTTTCTTCTCAGAGACGGGTTGTAATGTTGGTGGAGGGAGAACTTTTAATGATCAGTCTGCTATCTTTGGCAAGGAGATGGTTGGTACTTGGTCAGGAAGTATCGTTTATGAATGGGTGCAGGAGGATAACCACTATGGTTTGGTCACCTATCCTAATGGGCAGATCTACAGCGGTGCTCCTACTCCGATCCAACCCGACTACTCCAATCTTGCCAATCAGTGGAAAGGCGTCAACCCGTCTAGAGTGGCCGAGGACAGTTATTCGCCAAGCTTCAGTGCTCCGGCTTGTCCTTCGTCCACCGCAGGCTGGAGTATCAATGGCGATGTCCCACTGCCGACACTTGATGCTTCAGTTATCAGCAATGCTGCAGCAAAAACCAAGCCAACTCCTAGTCCTCAGTCGACAACAAGTTCTACAGCACAGTCGTCTATAGAGACGACCTCAGGTATAGACTCCACTTCTCCTCAGCAGTCTTCCACGGCGTTTCTTTCCCAGCAATCTTCTTCAGCAGAGTCCAATGCAGGCTCTTTTTCTCCCCAGAAATCTTCTACAGCGATACCATCAGGTACCCATGTTTCCGCTTCTCCCACCCCTTTACGTTCAGGTAATCTTCCATATTGCAATGTACCCCCTTGTGACGGCAGTGAGAAACTGGGGATTTACATCCACCCGAACCTGGCTTCAGTATCGGCCGCAAGGTCCCGTGTACTAAGTTCAAAGAATTCGGAGAGTGCTGCGGAGGCAACACCTACGCCAGCGCCCACACCGTTTGACAGATCGTACGTCTTGTTCAAGGTGGATGGATCTACGGTTACTCACTCCCTGATCGCCTCCTCAACCCTACATCCGAATTACCACAATACGTGTCCAGACCACGACAATGAAGAGACAATTCTTTACCCAAATACAGCAAGACTTGGTTTTGAAGAAGATCCTGTCAATAGTTACTCCTTGCTAACATATTTCCAGCTTCCGATGTCACGGAAACCCCAAAATCTCGTCCCTCAAACAACCCCTTTGGAACAGCCCAATCCGACTCCTCCACAAAAACTTCTGCTAGCCCCTCACCTAGCTCCTCTCACTCCGCAGCCACCAGATCCACGATCTCGCTCCTCGAACTCTCAACCTGGCTCAACACAGCTGGTGGTTATGGTGGAGAGGTCGGTCTCATATTTCTAATTGCGTATGCCGCAGCCACAGTTAGTGGTTTTTTATAATCCTGATTGGCGCTTGTTATACCTGCTGGAGGGGACGAGGGGATGCGCTTAGTTGGGTTGATGAGGATATTTATGATGATGATGATGATAGAGTGGTGGTTGTGGCTGATAGTAGGAGAGGTAATGGTAATTTCAACCTTGATGTAGAGAGTGGGAGTGTGGTTGGTGCTGGTTTTCAAATGGGTGCTGGGGAGAGGGGAATCGAACATGTGGGACCGTTGGAGGGAGTTGAAAAGGTGTTGGCAGATGCGAGGAGGAGGGTTGAGGGATTGAAAAGGGGGAAAGATAGGGTGGTGAGGAGGGTTAGTGGGAGGGAGTTGGTGGATAGGGAGAAGACAAAGGTGGTGAAGGAGAGGGTGAGAATTAGGGTGGAGGATGCGACTGAGGTGGGGGGCTGATGGCGTTTTTTCAGTGGAGCTGGTTAGATTCCGAGCACAAAGACAGATTAATAGATAATTGTTTAATACTTTAAAATCCTCAAAAGCAAGACTCTCCCTGTTTCTCTCATTTATTAGTGAATGATAAACCCCTTCATAAGTTTTGGCGGAGTTTAAAAATCCAGGAATACCCAAATAATCACCCTCATCAAATCTTCAAATCTCTCACAAATGTCAATAAACCAGCAAACCCCAGAAAAATCACTGAGATTCTAACAACCAACCCTAGCTTAAGCCTAGCTAGCCATTACAAATCTGCAAATTCAAAAAGAAATAAAGCAAGCTCTTGCGGATTTATAAATAATTTGTGAATAACTTAATTATTTTTAAATCTCTGATGCTATTTAGTGGGTTTTGGGAAGTCGGAAGTCGGAAGTCGAAAACTAAGCGTGCCACTATGGGGTTAGGGAGGTGGGGAGATGGGAGGGGAGTGATATACTTTGTTTTAATAATCGAGAAATCGCTAGGTGATTAAAATAGTTTTTATAAACTATACCAAGGCTCTTGGAAATGAAAGATTAAAGCAAAATATAGACTTAGAAGAAAGGAAAATAGAATTTGGGTAAAAAGCGTGCTAATATTTTGTCATGGCTATATATTCTTGCAATAGTATTATACATCCATCCCCCTCTTTGCCTCGCTGTCGTTGACTGGCCCACGTTAATTTGTATGCTGAGGCTGGGAAAAGCAGGTTTTGTGACCGTCGTGCACCACTAACTACTTATATCTCCCGCATCAGCAGGCTTTCTGGGAGGTCTAAAGAGGAGGTCTAATCGATTCCTTTGACAACTATTAGACGAGTAGTTTACACTATTGAAACCCTGCTTCTGCTGCTGTTCTCCCCAGGTATGGGTAATATAATGTGAGTTATCGACTCTTCCTTTTGGGGGTAGTGCAAGAAGGGCCGCTCCGATGGTGATGATAAATGACAGGCGGCTGCAATCAAATCTCAGCACCCAAGGGCCGCACCATTCGTCTACATTGCTCCACCATTTGCCAGCCGATTGCAGTTCATGCACAGCAGAAAACTCAACACGATTAGAGAGTGCTGCTCCGTCCTCATCTGGATTTGAGGAGCTGTATGTCAACGACAGGTGGTTCCTTGGCTCTCACTTACTTCGGCTCAGTGACCCCGCATATATTTTAACCGCCAGGCCCGCATGCATTTGTTACTGGTTAGGTAGATACAGGTTTTTGCTCGGGCATAAGTTAAAGGTCCTTCTCTATCCTGAGGATTCGTAACATCGCACCTGTACTCTTCTTTTAACGCCTTCCTGGTTGCCAAGGGAGTCAAAGCAAAGCAGTGAGTTTCTTAGGACACTCTTTCACCACGCTGACTCCTAGGCAGCGTCAAACGTCTCTACCTATTTCAAATCATATAGCATCCACTAACTTTGTGGCCGGAAAGCTTCAAGTAAGTTTTAATACATGGCCGACGTCTAGAGTAAGGCTAAAGGTATAGTTACAGGATGTGTGAGAACATCACCTCAACAATGAAATATCATGGCTGCCCGTCATTGTGCAACACGACATCAACGTTCTTAAAGAAGTGTCCAAATGCCATTAGTACAGGTGTAGATTGCCCAGACCCGAAGGACATCCCACTTGCTCAATCCAATAGCCGCACCCAATGCCCCGCCCACAAAGACGAGGGGTACTCTCAGCGCTAGAGTTCCGCAAGTTTCAATGGGTATTGGTATTGGTGGAAGAATATTCCTGTCTCAAGTTTTAATGTCGTACCTCAAGGAAGAGGAATGCTGGATGGCTTTTGGTAGAAGGGGATGCCTGTAGGGTTTGTGTGTATGGTTAGGATATTTCCAGATTGTGACCTGGCAAGCAATCATTAGCATTGATGAAACAGTTATTGAATAACAATCTTACAAAACAGCATTTTCGCTTGAATCAAATCATATATCTCTTGAGTAGAGACAAATTCGCAACGCCAGCAACGCTCGATTATCTCTCCACACGGTATTCCCGTCACATCGGGGAACTTGTGCGCCTTATAGAGCTTTTCGACTTCATTACTTGGCAGCTCTTGAAAAGGATATTGGCCAGTCATAATACTGTAGATTGTAGAGCCAAACCCGTATAGATCATCCTGAACTGTCGGCATCCGATGAAAATTGAAGTCAGGTGGTAAAAACCTCGTATCTGCACATGCCGATGCGTGCGAGCCTTCGAACGAAGAGCCACTAAAGTCCGCAATCTTGAGGCCAAGGTCTGCATCTAGCAAAAAGTTTTTGGGTTCCACGTCGCAATGAAGAATGTTCGCGGAATGTAAAAGTTGTAGTCCTTCGGCCGCCTCTAGTATCCATTGGAGACGCTGTGTTATAGATATCTTATCGTTGTGTACAAGGAGGTAATCTTTAAGGCAGCCATTTGGCATATACTCCATGGTAAGGGAGCACTCGTCGGGATGCCAGTCAATCATCCTTACGAGGCGAGGATGAGGGCCCAGTCTTTTGTATATTCGGGCCTCGGTCGTCATATCTCTACGACAATCGGCCGCTCGTGAGCCTGGCCACGGGGATTTGACTACATCGCCGGATGGCAAGCGTTCAACCAGCCCTGATGCTCCGCCAGATATTGTCTCGCCCTTGGATTCAATAACGCCGTACTCGACCATCCCTACATATGTGGCTTCTCCAGGCCGTGTAATAGTTAGGTCCTGTGTATATAACGTACTTATTAGAGATCCGATGCAACAGACAAGACGAAAGACTTACCATATGTCCGATATGCGGTTGAAATCCGGAACTCACCCAAGTTTGTAACTAGGTGCACTCAAGTACCACATGACTGGATTTAGGCTATTCCAAATTTGGCCACAAAATTGCAAGGTCACGTGGGAAAGGTCATCCGCAGCAAAACTTGCATCACAAGTGCATGCGTAACCTGAGTAACAGTGATGTGCCAGCTCCAGTTGTTAGTAAGCTTGCATATTGCTATATCAATAATCAAAATTGAGTAGTGCACGACAACCTCAGTAAAATGCGTCATAAGGCCGAAGGAATTGGCCAATTGAACGCGTGATGTTTATGCTACAAACGAGTAAAGGAAGTCTATTTTTAAATAATTATTAAAGCAATCCCCTTGTGCGACCTGTATTACAGTCCGCAGGATCACTCGGCGCAGGCAAAGTTGGGGGTCGAACAGATTATATTCAGTTTACTTATTAGGTCAAGGTTTCGTAGTACGCAAGAGCATAATATACTCTCGCATACTTACGTAACTGACTAGCTACTACTAGCGTAATCCACCTGGACCTCTAATCTACGCTGAACTACCTAATTCCTTAACAATAATATTATTATAAAACTTATTTTATACTAATTCGAAAATGGTTTTAATAATTTATATACTGCTTATATTACAGGTAAGCAAGTAGATAAGCAAGGATTTAATATTAGCTATAAAAACAAATATAATAATTATAAAGATATTAGATTAGAGAGCATTCTGTAATATAGTTAGTGGGGCCTTTCTGCGGGGGGTTCGCATCGATGGGAGGACGAACCCGAGCTGGAGATCGATGGTTAAGGATGATGTCGCAACTGCCACTTTTGCCATAATTACAGCCAGTTGCATGGAGTATACAGCATGGCCGTCCCTGAGATCTAGCTCACTCTCTCAAAACTCAATGGCTCAAAGTAGTACCATCATCTATACGAAAGCGCATCACAGTGGCTTATCCTATTGAGGTCAACGGCTTTGGCCCCAGTAGTAGTGAAGCACATACTTCACCGGCAGAACAAGAGTCTTCGGGCGTATTAAGGAAGGAGGAATTCAACAAATGGAGGGTCGCTAATACAAGATCTCTTGATGGCACAAACGACAACCACCTCAAGATCATCAGTACCGCAAGGGAGCATTATGGTCTAGATCGAGATGCCCTTTCATCGATATATGGCCGCCAAGCTGCAAGAAAGCGAGCTGCAAAAGAAAAATCCCCTTCGAGTACACCTATTACAGCTATAATGGGGTTGTTTTTTGCTTCTCACAACAGAGAAGCGATTTTAAATTCAGTTGCAAACCTACCTGGTAACCAGACGCCGTACAGGAACGGGGAATTTGAAACAGTGAACACTTTTGGCCAGCCATCACCAATCATCCACTCAGATATCATATGCGATGCATCACTTTGCTTCAGAAACGGAAACGGCCAAAAATCGGGGACTTGATTCTGGAGCCGCAAGAGCAACCGACCCAGATCAATCTCAGTATAGCGTCGGAAGGCAATCCACTTCGAGCAACATGGGTTGCGCACAAGTCAGGCCTATTAGCTTCTCTCAGAGCAAAGGAAGACTCCATAGATGAGTGCATTGCAGACTGGGCCAAAAAGTCCAAAGGAACGCTGCCATGGATAGTCGATCATTTCTCCGAATCTAAGAAACGACAAATGTCTGACTGTTTATCAGAAAATACTTTGTACACATGTCGGGTGAGGGGAAACGGTAGTTAGAGCTTAATAAGGAGAGTTTTGAGTGAGGTATATGTTTCCATTGCGAAACCTACGAACACGACTAATAATGAGCATAGAGATTTTGAAAGCTGGCAGAGGAATAACGGAGTTGCAAACAAGCCCTGGAAGTTATCAAAGGACGATATGGTGTATGGACAACAGCTTCCAAATTGATGCTGTGCCCATATTTCAAGATTATAATACTGCATGTAGAACTTGCTGTCATTATTGATTTCCTTAGCAACAGGGATTGATCAAGTCTCTTAATGAAGTTATTGGAAAAGCGGTAGAAAGCTCGACATCTCGAGATCTTCCTTGCACAGCATCAAACGTGGGCTTTACGATGCAGCGATTGCAGTCCACCCAATTTTCTGTAATGGTGGTCATGATCTTGACACAGAATGGTAAATCACCTCTCGTAAGTATGTCGTCCAAAACTCCCGGGATCGGATTTGGTCTACAGCAAGTATCAGCTGTCTCCAGATTCGTCAAAACGTATTCCAACCACGGAGCAGGGTAACCAAGAATCGAACTTTTGATATTGGTAGTATTTTGAACTCCGCTTGCCAAGTCACTATGGATATGAGTCTCGGAAGTCGTATCGCTCGTCAGATTCGTGGACAAAGACCTACGCTCAGACGATGTGCTAGAATCAAACTCAGACGCCGTAGCACTTGCTGTAGATAGGTCAGGATCGAGTATATCTGAGGCTTTTGAGGAGACAGGATTTATGCCAGTACTCGGTGAATTCTGAGGTGCATGTTCCGTGACAAGTATGTAGGGTACTCCCGCGGGTTCGTCCTCGGGCTTGCCTCTGCATAGTCTTCTTGGGCCAACTACCGTTGCACCATCCAACTATTCCCTCTGACCGTGTACCCTCTATCGCCATACCCCCTCCAGGCTTGCCCACCACCGCAGTGCTCTAAACTCTGGCTTCCTCCTTCTCTAACAACTGCCCTGTTTCTCTCCTATACCAAGCCCTTCCAACTACGTTCGCTAGTTCTCAATGACGTACCTGCTTGCAAGGCAGTGAATTGAATAGTCGAATGGCATTACGCGCAATATACATAAATAGAAGCCAGACCGCTCAGTGGAGGAGGTTGCTGGTCACACGAGTGTGATGAAGTGAGGTGCGTCTCCTGAGGTAGACGCAGTTCGGCAACTGGTGTCAAAGCTGGGCCATTCCGGCATAGCTGTCCAAACGGATGGCTGGAACCGTGTATGAATAAATCAATCAACTGTACTAACACCTACGAGCAGATATGATGAAGGCTGGTGTAAGAGGTATGGAGATCTATCCTATATGTTAGGCGGGCGGTCAACTCTCCAGAGGCCTGACGAATCCAATCCGGATGGACCTCCAGAACGGTGGGCACCTGATATCTCTGTAGCTATGTCCGTAATCCGGTTTGCATTGAAGACAGGTCGATTAGGCGCGCGATCCTCATTAACGACACTTACGCAGAGCTCCCAACGGTTTGGGCTTTAAAGGGGTAATCAAGACAACTCCAGAAGATGCTGTGGGCTGCAAGATGATTCTCGGACTCAAGCTGGACAGGTTTCACATAATTGGTGTAGACTAGCTATTAGTGGGGCTAAATAGGGCCAGCGGCTCTTCACAGCCAATATGAATAAATTAAATCAAATCAAATCAACAAGATAGCATTTGGACACTGGGTCGCAGGGGCGTGGGATATTGGGGAGAGAGGGAAATGAATGATGAGCGTTGGGGTGAATGAATTGTAACTTAGCGTGTATAAACAGCGAGTCACTGATACCAAGATTTTCAAGATTGCTACACCTGAGGTCCATCCGCAATAACCCACCTTAAGCATCACAACAGAAATCCGCTGAGACGAATCGCCCAGCCTTATTATATAAAATTCTCCAAGAACCAACGCCCAATCTTGCCATATTATCAAGACGGCAATGTTGGCTGACGCATTGCTTGAATGTGTGATAAATCCGCTGACAAACCCTCGTTCGTGTCCCAAAGACTAGCAAAATTAGCTTCTAGTATAAGGTAATTTAACCACGTGCTCTAGAATCCTTACGGTAGAAATACTTCGGCATAATATTCCTTCAAAACCTCATCATTGACATCTTGTGGTTTTATCTGGCTGTTGAGACAATACCCGACAGCATGGGAATACGTATTGTTCGTGCTATGTCCCACCATTTTCACTATGTCGGGGACGGACTCTTCCTTGCCACCTATCTTCAGTTGCGGATCCGCCTTTGTACTCCTCTCGACTTGTATCGGGCGGCAGATGGCAATTTCTGCTAGTAGTAGTCCCAGGTATGGAAGGTGTCGCTCGCCATACGGTAAGCCTGATCCTCTTACATCGTTACACCAACACTGCCAAATATCAACATCGTTGCCTGTAGGCTGACCAGTGCCAAGGGGATTTTCGCTGGGATTCTGTGCTATTGCATGGCCATTTTCTTCCACTGTCTCTCCTTGATTCGGAAAGGCAGGCCTAATCATGTATTCCGGGATACCAGAAACTGTCATCCGCCGTAGACTACACCGGCACAGGCCAAGAATCCAGTGCGTCTTCAGTAGCAAGAGACCGAACTCTGCTAATAAGTATGCAAGCTTAGCTCTACTTCTATTAATTGTACGGGATCGAGTCGAGCTCCTATTCAAGTCGTGATAGAAGCTCTCCGAATCGTCTTCTCTTGCTCCCCCATCATTGTTCTTCTTTTCCTTGCTAACAGAGAACCAGATCCCTTCTCTAGATGCAAAACTGCTCCGCTGGTTTTGATCTCCTTCCTTAGCTTCCCAGACCTGGGTGAAAGCTTGAGACAAAGTGTTCCTTGAATTCTCAATTTCAGTGCGAGAGCCTTGGATTCTGGTCCTCATGTACAGCTTAGGATGGTCTCGCGTACTCCTGACGAATGACACGAACGCCAAGGACACCTTCTGTTCCAATGCAAATGCTCTGAAGATCTTCTCTTGCCGCTCTCGCTGCACCTGCAGTTGCAGCGGTCCCTGCAAAGCATCCGTTGTGAACAAATCAACGACGAGAATCGTGCTGAGAAGCTCTTTCTCCGTCATGAATGAGCTGTAAAGGCGGTGGGAGATATCCCCAGATGTTTCAGCAAGCTTGAGAAGGACGTGCTTAGTCAGTCTCTTCCGAATATAGGCATTTGTTATAGTGCTGAGATCTTCTCGGATTCTCTCGTTATTGCCAGCACATTTGTTTCGGAAATAGGCGTCGGAATTGCACTTCAGGGCATTCACGCTTTTCTCAATCAATCCCAGCCTCTCATCGATTATGTCTCTTCCTCCGAATGCAAGATCTACCCTTTTCAAGAAGGGTATCTTGGAGGGTCCTTTTTTCACGATCTTGATGAGTTTTGGTGCAAGCTTTTTGATGTCTCTATCAATCCCCTCCAACTGGTCCTTGATCCTGAACCAATCGTCGCCCCACAGGTGCTCAAACACTGTGGAGTAATCAACACAGTCGTCTGTTGCGAAGCCAGGAATAATCCATCGCTTACGCCACTCTTTGGTGGATCCTTCGAGTGACTCGAGGCGCTCTTGTACACCATCGATATATCTCTTAGCCCTTCTCTACCTGTCATGTTCCCGACGGATTGTGGCGACCGAATTTTGAGTAAAAGATATGATTCCAAAAGAAAAGCTAATGATAGCCAAAGCTTCGGGTAGCGGCATCGTGACTGGCTTGCTCAACAAGCAAGTGTTCTGAGGTACGTTACCCGAAATCTGTTTGCGATCACAGCGATGTTGCAATTGTTAAGCCAAACGCAATGGCGAAGATGAGTTGATGAGTTGAGGTTGTCGTTCTCAGCCTCGTTCGAGTAAAATGCCAATTTTAGATTCATTCTAGATCAGGGTTCTAAGCTGCCTATTGGTTGGGAATTGAAGCCACAAAAGCAATGTTTCCTCAACGTCACCGAATCTCCTCCAAACTCGTCATCTTAATCCCCAACCAGCTTCGCAGACTGCATTCTCATATGGATCCTCTTAGCATTTCTATGTACCAGAGTGATCTGGTCATCAGGTTTGAGAAGGTTTCCGAGCTCCTTCAGACCACCCTCGGCCCCGCCACCCAAAAACATGAGGCTGAATTGCCTCTGCTTGAGCAGGCATCTTCACGACTCAAACTTTGGTCAACAGACATCTGTAGAGCTTCAAAGGATCAAGATGTTTTCCCAAGCCAGGTATTGCAAGTCATTCACGAGGCGCAGCCTGAAAGCCTATTGATAGGGAGCCTCAGTGGGTGTTTCGATGACATTATCTATGTATTGAAACACCTCTCCGGATGCAGCCTTGACAAGTTCTTGGAGCCTTTCTTCAAACTCAGCGATACTGTTCCAGCAATACTAGAATCGTACAAATTAGCCACCAATAGTCAGACACAAAAAGGGAAAGTGATATTGAGCCACGTGTTTTACCTGTTTCTGCAGCAGTACTAATTCGAACGTGCAGACGGTGGTGGGATTCGTAGCTACTCTAGTATTCTGATTCTAGCGGCCTTGATGAACGAAATTCGAAGCTGCCGCCAAGAAACAGAGCATAAGGGGAGCGAGATGCCTTCAACAGCAGGTACGCATGGAAAGTTTACTTTCAAGCAAGTATGTGACTAATTATTACTAGATCATGGTGAAATCGATGCCATACCCCGAGACTTTTTCGACTACATTTTTGGAACAAGCAGCGGAGGGCAAGTGGCTTTCTTTTGAATCCATAGCGAAGCATCTAACAATTGCTAGACTGCTTGCAATAATGCTCGGCAGGCTTCAGATGTCGATTTTGACGTGTAAAGTGGCCTTCGATCGGTATGCGCACAGCATCTTTGACCACCCGAAAACCTTTCGGCTTAGATTGTTTGGGCCGAGATACAAGACAAGTAGGATAACTTCAGCTATCAAAGAGTTGGTCGCACAGAAGGAATTGGATCCAAGCCGGCCCTGGAAAAGAAATGAATTTGCTTCAGAGGGTGACCCCTGCAGAATGTGAGCTCATAAGAATCTATCTGACATGATCCTCTAACTGACGCAAAGCAGAGCAGTCCTCGCATTCCGAGTAAATACTTCAACCGGTGAAGAGGCCGTGCATTTATTCCGCAGCTATGATCATTACCCAGATGATCACAAATTAGGGATTGATGCAGGCCCAGCGGCTAAAGAACCTATCTGGGCAATAGCCAGAGCAACTTCGGCCGCTCCAAGTTACTTCACTCCAATTAAAATTGACGGTTGTTTCTATCAAGACGCAGGTCTGGGGCATAACAATCCAAGTTACATCGCATATCGAGTGGTGTCCGTGATGGACAAGAAACTATCACAGCACTCTGAATCGAGTAACTCGATTGCGGTGATGATAAGTATCGGTACGGGATCTCGTGCTCAAGTCTCCAGATTTTCGACGAGCTGGTCAACCTCAAAGTTGAACAACTACAGTGTATCAGTGAATTTGGGGCTGATACGAGCTGCAGTAAGTGTAGCTACCGAGACTGAGGAGACACATCAGGTGATGCATTCTTTTGCGGAGGATACGCATATGAAGTACTTCCGCTTCAATGTCGATGAAGGCCTTGAAAATGTTACTCTTGACGACAGCAAATCAGTTGGCTTCTTCGATCGCCTCCGCGGCCTGAAAACAACTCGCACTTTGGTAGCGATCACTGCTGCCACGGAAAGATATCTAAGCAAACCCGAAACGAGAAGGGATCTCCGAGCTGCGGCTGAAACCCTGATTGCTGCAAGACGGCCAAGAATGCCTGCGCCTATTTCTCCACTGCCGGCTCTCAACAAGGAGGTACTACCTCAGTAGCAAGCAAATGCTCGTCTATTAAGGTTGAGGGAGATTTCCTCTCTAGCTTTAGCGAAATGCGATGTCTCATTATTCTCGTGGCACATCTCTAGTTCAAATAATACTCCCACCAGTTTATCCGATACTGCCTGACTGGGAGTTCTCGCTGTATTCCTATTTTAACATGCAATCCCGTTGTGGCATATCTGCTTTTTGGACTAAGAATCACTGGTGGAGAAGAAAGTCGTAAAGAAGAAGTATTTCGTTAATGCGCGTAGAAGGACCCAGGTGTTCAATTAGAGTGAGAAAAACAGGTCATGTTCACATTGCAAGCATTATTGGCCCTTCAACTGGCAAGTCACACTCAAATTTGCGCCCACTACCCTCTGTCGTGGAAATAGACGACCAGTTTTTCTAATATAGCGTAGATGTCTAGAAGATCCAATTGTGCTGCTGGTCGGTGACGACTTGAGTGCCTCTGAAGCCGAAGTCGATAACGGTGGTCCTCGTGCCGAAAGAGTAGCAGCAGACGAGAGTCTTCTCGATAGCCCAGAGACTGCCGCCGACTCGACAACTCCGGCCCCTCCTTCTAATCCCGATGGGTGGCACGATATTGGGCACCGAGGAACTATCGGTGCTCCTGCAGAGACACTGGGTCATCCACGAACCCGAATCACAATCACATTGATGCGAACTAGCGTGGGCTTTGAAACCTTGGATTAGTCGAGCAGATAGAGATGAGAAGTGTTTCAGGGGTTTTCCTTTTCTTATTGTCGACAATAGTGTGGCCTTGGACCAGCTTCCACAGCCATTCATTTACTCCTAAGGTTTGGAGACTATAGTTATATCACCTTTTTAGTCATACGCAAATATCATTCATTATGACACAACCGCTATAATCAAAGGACATTGATTGATATATTTCTTACTCCTTTTTCTACGTTTCGTGTTAAAGTGCAACTACTTCCCTCGAGTTCTTGCCTAGTTCTAGAATTGCAACCCTCAAATAAGTTGGCTTCGCAAGTCTAATACTGCAGGGAGCGCTCGCACTGATTCGTTGATAGAAAGAAAATCTTCCAATTGCTCGAGGGTCGCATTTTTATCTAATATAATATCATGCTTGAATATTCGCTAAATAAACTCATTATTAATCTTCCGGTTATAAAGCGACATTTCTAAGAATTGCCTCTCAAATGAGGTTCTTAGTAGATGGTCAATCCGCCCAGGATTTTCAGAACTCGCGTCTAATTTCCCTATTGCATGCTCTAAATAGGCTCGATCTTCTTCAAATGTCATTTCCTTAGGGACATCGTCATTTAGCCAGCCCGGGATATCTGCGATAAAAAGAGGGTGCTGGATGGCTGAAGGGACAGGGGCGAATTGGGAGGTATCCCAATCTACAACACTATTACTAGTTAGAAAAGAGAAAATACACCAAGATATTAAGGTGCTTACCCGGAGAGCCCACTTGCGTTCACAACCACGTTCCACGCATTTAAGTCGCCATGCTTGAGTGTAGTAACCCCATCGTCCGGATGAGGCACGAGGTCATCAATCTTCACACGTCGATAGAGGTAGTATATTGGATCACCCCAAGCGGAGTTTCCTTCAAGCGTACGGAAAAGTCCTTTGTCGACCTCATTTTGAAGAAGTTTTCTATAGGTTATCTTGTGCTCTATTAACTAGTTAGCCCGTCGTATCATATATCTGTCAGATGCCGCAATTCACCGCCTGCTCCTTCAACAAAACCTACTTGTGGCTTTAGTGTCTTATGCCTCTTCCAAGGTCCATATAAGAAACAGGAAATTGGCAAGGCTATCCAGTAAAACTTGGCGTCGTTCTTTTAGTAAAATTTGCGTGTTCCAGGATTTATGAGCCCCTCTATCAAGATAGTCCATGATAGTGTAATACTGTGATTGATAAATAACAGCAGGTGCTAAAAGGGCCGGGCGCTTCTCTTTCGCATCCATCAGAACAGCTGTCCCTTTTGTAGCAGGGTTGCTGCGTCGGCGTCGTGTGGGATTCGAAGATGTCAGAAAACACGTGCATTTCACGTTTATAAGTGCTTTATTAGCTACGCATTCCTGTATAAATTACCCCTTATATAACCTACTTATATCTAATAAAATCATCACTAATTCTATCATAACTTGACAGATTAGAAGTCTTAAACGCACTACTATCAATATTTACTTCCCACTAACACTATAACTAAGTTTACTAGTATTTTCTACTAGGATGCTATTAACCAAGATTAATCACCTCGCTTTTCTAGGCCAAAAGACAGAGTTTCAATAGATCAAGGAGGGTCTTGTTGCACAGTTGAATGGTAATAACTATGCTGAATAGTCAATCAATGTAAATGGTATTTTGCAGGCTAATAACTATGATTATATTGTATAAGGTAAGTAGAGCGTCACCAGCAGGTCCGCTTTCAGCAGGAGGTGGTAGCTCTATACCTCTAACAATATAATCACAGTTATTAGCCTGCAAAATACCATTTACATTGATTGACTATTCAGCATAGTTATTACCATTCAACTGTGCAACAAGACCCTCCTTGATCTATTGAAACTCTGTCTTTTGGCCTAGAAAAGCGAGGTGATTAATCTTGGTTAATAGCATCCTAGTGTTTGTTATAGTACTAGAAAATACTAGTAAACTTACTTGTAGTGTTAGTAGGAAGTAAATATTGATAGTAGTGCGTTCAAGACTTCTAATCTATCAAGTTGTGATGGAATCAGTGATGATTTTATTAGATGTAAGTAGGTTACATGAGGGGTAATTTATACAGGAATGCGTAGCTGACAAAGCACTCATACACGTGAAATGCACGTGTTTTCTGACAGAAGTCACCAACGATCCCCGTGCTCAGATTGGATCTCATAAACAGTATTGGAGCCACCTTTCAGTGGCCCTGACAAAATCTTTATACGGGTGTTTTGGGTAGAGGATATTTCCGAGATGATCGCGGCTAATGGTAGTGTCATGTTGGAAAGGGAAGTATAGAGGTTTGTTTAGGGGCAGACGGTGGAATTAATAGGCCCAGAAATTTCATTGGGCACCCAAGGAACCCGAGGTTGTTAGATCTATTGGTTGGAAAGAGCGGCCTCAGGCACTCCTGAACATGCTGAACATGCTAATCGTTCGGCTCCCGCGCTCACCCAATCCCGTGCTTATATAATTGGGTGACGTTGGGCAATGCGCCGATTTCCAGCAATGCGCCAATTTTATATTTATAATATATAAAATAATTTTTTATAAAATAATTGCTTTGAGGGGTATTTTGTGTAAAAATATTAGGATCCTGTTGAAAAAGGGGTCCTCGGTGCACGAGCCAATTTCCGCCGCTTTTCTCTCTCGCGAAGAGTGTTCAGTACAGTAACTACTTCAAATATTTACGCCGCTTCCATTGCGTCCTCTGTGCCTCTCACTTCTTCTATTTCAACTGACGTTCGAAACCTCCTCTTATTTTCAAATATTCCAAATAAGACTACACAACCTCAATTGGCACCTCATCTGCGACACGCCCTCACACCCCGCATATCAGCATCATGACTTCATCCCTGTTTACTGGGGCTCTCTCCACCCTCTCGATCCCCACTGTCGCTGCTCTTGCTTTATTGCTGCTTGGAACATGTATCTTTATATTAGGGGATAGGAAGATAGATTCGAGAGAACCACCGCTTGTTCCTTCGAAAATCCCATTCGTTGGTCACATGATCGGAATGTTGTGGCACCAGAATGACTACTTCTCCATCATCAAGTAGGTTTCCATTTCCTTTCTGCTAACTGGATTCGGTGATGAGAACTGGGTCTTATGGTTAAATAGCAAGAAATACCCTAACCCAATCTCTACCCTCAAAATCTTCTCGTCACGCGTCTACATCATTACGTCCCCTAGCTTGGCAGCCGCAGCTTTTAAAGCGAGCAAGACTATTGATTTCGAAGACTTGAAAACACATGTCTCTATTAGGCTGGCTAGGATGCAGAAATCTGCTGAGATCTTGCTGTATAAGCCTGAGAAAGAGGGGAAGGAGGGAGGAGGCAGTTATATGGGTGATTTGCATAATGAGATGTATGGTGCGCTGGCCCAGGGGCCAGGGTTATGGGAGATGAATAAGAGGGTTTTGAGGAGTTTGGTGGGAAATTTGGAGGAGATTGGGTGCGATGGAGAGAAGAAGATGATGTTTAGGTGGTTGAGGGACTTTTATACGACGGCTACGATGGAGGCTTTATATGGGAAGAAGAATCCAGTTTCAGATAATCACGGGTTTGTAAAGAGTATTTGGTACGTATCGTGACTTCCATCTAATAATCGATTCTTGGAGCTAGTACTGACACTCCAACTAGGGATTTCGAAAAAGACCTTGGCATGCTCGTCCTCGATATCTTCCCGTCCCTCACCGCACGCAAAGGCCATGCCGGACGTCTTGCTCTCTCGCCAGCCTTCCTAGACTACTATCAAAAGGGTCTTGACATCAACGCAGGGCCCCTGATCCAAGCTCGAGCAAGATGCGCCAGGAATTGGGGATTGACGACTGAAAATATGGCAGGCGCAGAGATCACGATCGCCTTTGCGGCAGTGACAAACACGGTGCCTAATGCCTTCTACATGCTTTGCCACATTTACTCTAAACCCGATCTGGTGGCTAAGCTACGGAATGAGATCAGCAAGATTGCGTATAGGAAACAGAATGAGACGACTGGAGTCCACACCATGGTCTTCGACATCTCCCAACTCACCGAGTGCTGCCCTCTCCTCACATCCTGCTGGAACGAAACTCTCCGTCTTACCAAAACCGGTGCTTCCGTCCGCATGGCGCTCGAAGACACGATGTTAGCCGGAAAGTATTTGTTGAAGAAAGGAGGCGTGATCCAAATCCCCACCGGTGTTCTTCAATCCGAAGAAAAGACTTGGGGTGAAAATTCTACAGATTTTAATCCCTATCGCTTTCTCCCATCGCCGACGTCTTCCTCAGAACTTTCAAAAGAGGAAAAGAAGACACGGAAAGAAGCCTTCATTCCTTTTGGCGGAGGGAAGAATTTGTGTCCAGGGAGACATTTGGCGTTTACAGAGGTGGTCGCTTTCGTGGCCATGATGGTCTTGGGTTTTGATGTAGCGATGGAAGATGGGTCTACGATTAGAGTACCGGAAGCTATGAAATTGACGTTGGGGATTAGTAGTTTGCAGCCGAAACATGATCTTGGGGTCGTGGTGAATAAGAGAAAGGAGTATGAGGGGGTGGAGTGGGCGCTTGTTACAGGTGTTGAGGGGAGAGGAGTGAGTGAGTGAACATGCAAGAGAGTGCTAGGGGACAGGCAATATGAAGATAGTAGCATGAGGGAAGTAATGGTCGTAGAAGAGCTCCTGACATTCTGCTCTCTAGACACTTGACGTTATAAGAGTTGGAATTCATCGGGAATTAAAGTCTCTCGAAGATTTAGAATAGTCAAATGCGTGAAAATCCGCGGTTCTAAAGTAGCCATAACAAAGCCAGGGTCTCTATCTACCACCATTTCGTCTAAAAGAGGCAGGTGCGGTCAACGAAACAAATCGCACTTGTTCCTTCAACTTCATAAACATCGACGGCCAATAAAATGTCGGTTTTAAGTATATTTTAAAGGGAAATGAAAAATGTCATCATATTTATGTAATATGACTATAGTTATGAAATACTATAATAATAAATTAGATGTGTAAGTAGATTTTGGGCAGGGATATTTACATAAGCGGGCGCTGCTGAGTAAGCACTCTTGTACATGATTTCTGGCAAAGTTGTTCCTCAGCCTCAAACCTCCATTAACCTTTTCAGTTCAATTCATCTTCGCTATCTCAGCCTTTTTGTCCCTAGTTATGGAGACCTTAATCCTGGCATTTCCACTGAAGACACTCGCTTTAGCGAATGCCACACGTGGAAGCTTTTAAACACCCCCTCTCAACTGCGTCTTTTGAGGTTAGAAGACAACAACGAGTTTAGCCTCATCAAGAATATCACCTACCCCACGATCTTGCGTGGAGACCAGACCGCACGCGATGGCCTATAGTAATTCTGGGTGGATACTTGCTGCATCGATAAGAGACGCTTCCGGTTTTTCTTTTTAGGACGACTGGTAGTTTTACTGAATATGAAAAGCCCAGCGCCTGCAGGGCTTCACACGCGTACTGTAGATTGAGAAGAAACTGGCTCTTTCATCTCGAAATACTTGCTATGAACGATATTTCTGCCCACACAAGGTAAGTTATTTACAATATGTTCAAGTTTGCGCGAGTTGCGATGCATCTACGCCCGTGCTGCCTGTTGTGGCCTGTGAAGTGAAGATACGACCGTAGGTTTCAACTCAGCCACAATGCATACAGGTTGCAGCCTCAAGCGTTGGCAAACACAACGAAATCAGTCCCCAGCAGTGGCTTAGGAGTAGGAACACCCAGAAATTAAAGGCCACCAATCTTGGACTCTCCACTCCTCCTTCTTTCATCATTAAGATATCAGGAATGCGTTAAGTTGTTCACCACCACCGGCGAGCGAAGATTCATCGACCGCAATGTCATTTGGCTTCGGCGTCAGCGACTTCCTCGCCGCTGGTCAAGTTGTCCTTAAGCTTTACAACGCTTGTAAAGATGCACCAGCCGAGTTCAGGGAACTTAGCGGAGAACTCAGCTCCATCCATACAGTTTTATTTAGTCTAGCTGAGCAAGCGAGAGATCCTACTTCACTACTATCTCGCCGTGGCGGAGATCGAGGGCTGGAATGGACCCGAATCCGAGAGAACCTAGAAGGTACTCTAGCCGCACTTCAAGACCTCGTTTCTCGATATCAAACGATGGGGCGAAATGCCTGGCGACGTGTCCAACTCGGGTCAGAAAATCTGGGTGATATACGTTCCAAATTGGGCTTCCGCCTGAGCGTTATTAACGCCTTCATTAGCAGCCTTGCCCTATCAGCTTTAGGAAGAATCAAACCAGTGCTCGGTCAAATTGAAATCTTGCTTCGAGAAGCTATCCAGGGGGAACGAGCTAGGCAAAAAGCCCCAACTGTTTTGACAGCTCATAGTAGCAAAGACATGATGTCATGGAAGCAAGTCGAAATGGATTTGTTAGTTGAGGGCGTTCAAAGGAAGATTTTGAGAGGCACAGGGACAAAATCAGGGAACTATTGGATTGGATTGTGTCCACTGAAGCGGATCTCGCCGGGCTTGAGGAGGTGACACCAAATGACTCGGTGTCTTGCGTCTCAGTCAACTTCAATCCTTTTGGCCCCATCTATGCGCGCTATTTTCCAGCCCTGTCAAGTATCGACGAGATATTCGGACCTTCGGCGCGGAGTTTGCAGATGCTGGAGACTGTTGAGGATTTCCACACGATTGCAGGCCGCCCATTTCCACGAACCAATGCTAAGCTGAAGGAAGGCTCCGAATCGGCCTTCGACGATACTGGAACACCTTCAGAAATGTACGATGTATTCCAGAATGTCTTCGATCGAGAGTCACAGAGCATCAATGATCATGCTAGGGTATGGGAACGTCTGGACTGGGAGGCAGAACAAGACGACAAAACCGCAGCTTATTCAAAGCCCGACCCTGTCACTCACCGGCCATGTCTATTGACATCGCCGTCTGCATTCAGCCCTTTGAGTTTTGTTGACGCCACTTTTCAACAGCCGGAAGTCCTGGGTGCTGAACAGCTCCTGGGCTATCGAAGCGAAGAAGACACCTCTGACTGCAGTGCAGATGACGAAGCATCCACCATTGAGCTTCTTCAGCAACCGGAATCTACCAGAATGCTCTCTTTACACTGTAGTAACTGCGAGGTTCAGACTACCGATCAGCATTTTCACTGGCTCATCTGTGATGGCAATGACTTCAATCTTTGCAATACCTGCGTCATGGATGGTTATACTTGTAAGGATAATAAGCATGAATTGATCAAACGGTTCTTAGTGGGCGGAGTGTTCACCTACCGCGTAGGGTTTAGCGATCACACTACAGACCCACAGAGCGCTTCGACTTACTCCCAGATGCAAGAGACTTATTCCCCCAACGATTTTATAGAGATATCAACCCCTGATGACGACAACCACGATGACATAAACGATACTGAGGGTGGAAAACCATGTCCTGATATCAAAGGTTTAATAGATGAAAACATAGGTGAGATGAATCGAAGTGTTGCCGATGGTTTAGATTTTGAGACGAGCAGGACATACTTGCTATGGAGGGCTGGGATGAGTAGAGAGTCCACGGCATTATTCATTGATCACAGAAGATCATATTTTCGGGTAGTCTGGGAATTCACAGCCTTTTCATTCCTTTTTAAGCCTATAATAATTATCATCTCCTGTATTACTGTGCCGTTGTTGAAGCTTCTTGTCAGCAAACCAGGCAATGTCAGATCCAGAAAGGCTGTAGTGGTGCATAACAGATTCATTATATCTCGGGAGTACGTGCCTGCGCTTGCGCTTCACCTTGCCATTGGGCCTAGATGATCAATACTTGGGACTTCGTGGAACCCTATGACTTTCCTCGGTAGCAAGAAGTTGGCATACGCTCGACAACAACTGCTTAAATATCGTGGAAGCGGAGGGCTGTGTTTGACCGATAGCTGGACTTTCTTCAGTTACACGAGCCTCATCACACCTGCTCCAAGTTGACCTCGCCCAATCAAGTGAGTAGCTAAGGCTGCCCGGGCGACTTGACTGAGCGGGTGAGCTGAGGGTGAGTAGCGCCTGAGCAAGAGCGTACTCGTTACTAACCCCATGCGACGCGCAAGAAAGAGAAAATTGATTCATGATACCTATGCACGCAATTCGACTAGGCCCACCGGGTTGAGGCTCTGGACTTGAAGAGAATTAACACATGAGATCTGTGAGCACGAAACAACGGTGTTACGACTACAAGATAGGAATATCTAGCCTATAGCTCTACGTTGGCAATTCACTCACATAATTCCCTCTTCCATCCCCGCTTAACTCGGCACGCCCAGCGCCAGGATGTAGCTTCTGCTCATTTGTCGCCATCTCATACTCAGGCTGATAATAGCCTGCTCCCGGTGGTTGATAGCCTCCATGATTAGAAATTTCGTTTGCCTGTCCATTTGCTCTCCTTTTCATGAACATGAAAATTGCAACACCAATTATACCCAGAACCAAAACCACAGCGCCAACAGCAATTCCAGCCTTGGCGCCAGTGGAAAGCCCGGCTGTACCAGCAGCAGGAGCTCCGGGTGATATCGATGTTGGGCCAGGGGTATTAGAAGAAGTTTTGGACTGAGATCCAGTTCCTGAGGTCGAAGATGTGCTTGTAGTTGTGGTGCTCGATTTAGACGAAGAGGATGTGGTTGTGAGGTAAAGTCCTAATTGACTCGCCGCAAGTTCCACTGTGAGAGGAATAGCCCACATCACGTATGTCCCCGAGAGACTCGTACTAGTCGTAGTGTCCGCTGCGCCAAATCCTCCTGCCCTGGCAGCGAGACTGGTCGCCCCCCTGTACGTGCTGATACAACCTTGGTCCCCCAGGCCGTCCGTGTAATAGTCGTAGTTCCTGTATCATTGTTAGCCCGGAATCAAGACGAGAACGGGTTTACAATTGAAATGAGCTTACGAGAGACAACAAGTAGCAGTAGTCACTGAAGTGGCGACTTGGATTGGGCTGTAGGTTGAGTACCCCTCGGGACAATAACCAGGGCTGAAGAACTGATTGTTGAACACGCGACCATTCTGGTCATATCCAGAAGGCCAGCAGGAGCTATCAAAGGTGGCAATCGCATTTTGAAGTATTATTCCACTTCTGATGGCATTGTATGTTGAAGCCTCATATGTCCAACTCGACAAACACGAGGCTGGAGCTGTGAAGACACTCGAAAGCGCCACGGCGTTCGTCGTCATTGTGAAATTGGGGAATATAAATAGCCAATTATGATTATGATGGCATGGCAACGAGCTGAGTACGAAACGAGGGGGAAGAATGTTGCGAAAGAATTGCGAAAGAATTGCGAAAAAAGTCTCGGAAGGGATAAGAAAAAGGACTGGGGAGGCTCAAGTACTTGTATGATGATGCAGAGGACTTTCAGCTCTGTGCCGCAAATTCCACAATTGGTGAGATGAAACTTTCATTGGCCGCATTGCTAGTACCACCAATCATGCCAGCTCATAGAGCAAGGGAAGGGCGCTTCCCGTTCCAGTAAAAGGTGCATGTATTTATTCTCGTATCAAGGCAAAGGATTCAAGGACTTGGGCTTCACTTAAATCAACACCACTAGCTCGTAAGTCGACACCGTCTAAACCTATTTGGGCACGGCACGCCGCGCTCACCTACCATATTCCCTAAGCACGAAACTGTGGATTTTCGACGCTGCGAATTACTTAGGGTTAGGGGGCGACGAGATCCTACGCATTAGGGATATACAGGAGTTCGGAAAACTACGTAGGTAGAGTGCTGATTTGAAAAGTATATTGGTGTTCGTACGGGGCAGCCCGTGAGCCTTGCCTAATTAGGTCTAATCGTTGTTGACTTTCAAGACAGTAGCGTCGATTAATTTGGAGGTTTCAGTAAGGAATCAATGGATTTGGGGGCCGTCAAGGTTTGACAAGGCCCACGTGCAACTGTTGATACAGGATTAATTATTGAACATAATTTAGGCCTGAAGTTCTCGAATTGGACAACAAGAATTGCTAGCTCGAGAGTTTACAAAGAGTCGAGTATCGTTGAAAGGGGGGCTTAAGTTTGGCTGATCACGTGGCCGCCAGGTGAACTTCGAGAGCAAGACTATGCGCATTGCTCGCCAGGCACAGAGTCCAATCACATCCTGAATATTAAACACATTGTAACTTCTAGCCTCATATTGACTATTTAAATCGTTTCAAACTTTGAGTAACATGACCTTTGCCCGCATTCCGCATTGTCACACAAGAGTCAAGAAGATCAGAACATCTAGAGAGCTGGCCAAGGTTCATCAAGAGACACTCGTAGTAGAAGTCCGTTAAAAAGATGGACACAAGATTGCACATACTGATTAATAGTCAGAAGGCCCCCGCGTATAACTTTGTGGTCCGACGATGCTGGGGAAGAAGAATTTAACGGCTCCATCGCTAAGCTGCCTCGTTTGGGAATAGAGTGTGTTTAGCGACGAACCCCCTTTCCAGGCATCACCTTGACTTCCAAGCTAATTTTGATATTGAGCAGGGGAACTCAATGTTTTTAAGAGCTAAAATTTGGAATTATATTCTTCGGATTGTTTCCCCCTTTATTATTTAGGAGACATTTCAATTGCTGAGACCCATAATTTTGAGAACGAAAAACCCTGAGAGCTGTTAACTCACTTCCTAAATGTCCAGAATTCAACACCAGAACTAGCAAGACTCTGGATTCTGGAAGCCCACCTTTACAGTAGAATTATTTGCCGGCTAAGGCTGACAAGCACAATTTTTAAAGCCACGATATGTCAAGTTTATTTTACTTGGAGTTTATTTTTAAGTACAAGACCATTAGACCATGGAGACCAAGTCCCCAGGACCGTCGGGCCTGGAACGAGGAAGCAGGTTTCTTGCTTTTATATAGCCCGAAGAACCGAGCAGGTGAAGGGGTAAGTGGAGGGGAGAAATGAAATACCAGGTAAGAGCCTGCAGTGTTGCTATCCAGATGCTCCCGATTTTCAGTCTATTGTCATAGGGCATGCTTTTCCTCGTGCCTGCTCGCGAAAATGGCCTACAACACCGTGGGGTCCGGGAAATGTCTCCTCTATACCAAGATTACACTGCAAAGTTGTACGGCAGTTTGTCCACTCATGTCATTGTCATACCCCCTCACTCACTTCATTATACCCCTCCACAATCCCCATCACACAACCACTAACCTCCATCCTCCATCTCCCCACCTGCTCCAACATATCCCTCGCTTCCTCCCTCCTCCTATCATCCACAATACGCATTACCCTCCATTTCCTTAATACCTTCACATTTCCCTCCGTCCCGTATTTGAGATCTACCTCCATCAATTCTCTCAAAATCCCCTGGCAACCTGCCTCCCACCTCTTGACCATTATTTCATCATCCAGCAAGTCAACAAACCTCCTCCGAATCTCTGCCAAGAAACCAAATATAAGCATCAGCTCGCCTTCACCATCCAATTCCCTTGCCACCTGCCTTCTTACTCTCGCGGGTCTTGCAGAAAAGCAACCCCACAACTCTCTTATAACCTGTACTGCACTCACGACCTCCTCGACCACTTCCCTCTGCATCTCATACATCGATCTTCTTTCTCTGGCCAGGCAAGCCAATTTCTGTTCTAGAGAAGGGAATTGGAAGGCCTTTCCCGCGGCGAATTTTTCCGGGAGAAGGGTCTGTATTTCTTGAATGCTGGAAGTTGTCTCGTTTGCAGACATTGCGATGTACGTGCTCAAGTCTGATATCGCTTGTGCAAGTTGCTTGATATTCCACTCCAGTTCCTTGCTCTCTTTCTCTCTATCCTCTTTTCCAATTTCCGACTCCAGTTTTATCTCTTGGATTCTGAACACCTTATCATCTTCTACATTTCCTTCTACTTCTAGTTCAATACTGGGTTGGGAGCCAGTGGCAAGCTGTCGTTCATCCGCTTGTGATGTTGGATGCCGTTTTGGACGGCGTGATGGTGTAGAATATGGAGATGCGAAGTCAGTTTCTGAGGATACATTGGAAGATTTGGTGTATGAAGAAGAGGTGGGCGAAGTCTGTTTGACAGGTTCGACTTGGTAGACTTGGTGAGGACTTTTGGACCGGGGTTTTGAATTTGAGCGGGGCAGGGAGGTCATAAACCTCAGACGGTGGAGGAGGTGGCGGAAATGGCCCATTGTTGTATGTTTTCTTGATTCTTCCTTGATTTTATAGTTAGGACGAGCGGAAACCCGAGGGTGCAGGTGCCATTGGGAATATTCGGGTTGTTAGTGACCAGGAAACATGCTGGGGAAGCAATCAGAATTGTGGGATGATAGTTTTGAAGTCAGGATGGTAGGGAACTAGTAGGGAATGTAAGGGTGTGAGGGGTTCCCCTTGTGAGCTGGAATGTAGTTTTCCTCGCTTCGAGGGAGACTGCCCCTTTTTGCCACCTGCCGAGTATAAAACGACAAGCGAGAGAGCAAAGCCCTGACAGGGAGGGTGATACAAGTGAAGAAAGGAACAAAATGTAACAAGGATATAATTAAGATTGGAAACTAGTAAGTCCTGGGTCATAAGTCCCCCTCCTTCAACAATCAATGATTCCTGGAAGGTTAAGATTTCTAAGAAAGAAACTTGAAAAATTTTGACTTGTGAGTAATAGCATTAAGTGACAGTAATGGCGGTTAGGGCAGTTTTATAGGTGTATAGAGCTATGCAATAGCGCTAATATTCACATCCTAGACTTTATTTGGACTTATATCGAAGTCTGGGCTTGAGACGACATCTAGAAAATTGGAAGCAATCATGGAAAGCCCAATGACCAAGGAAAAAAAACCCAAATATCCTTCTCATGGGGGCAAATTTGCCAACTATGAGGCTCCAAATATTTGTGTGAGCACTGTCTCCCCTTTCAACTAACGCGATATCTCAACCATAAACTCACCCACCGTCTTCTGTCAATCCCCCCCACTCCACTTCTCCCCTCCCACTCATCCCAGACAATCGAAAACACAACTTTATATTATGCCTCCCCCCTTACCTCTCCATCCGTCCCATTCCTCCTCTCCAACTCTACCACGAACCCCACTTGCTCACCACTTGCTCAAGCCCTCTACCATCCCAAAATCCTTCAACATCGAATCCCACCCTCCTTGCTCCTCTCCTCCTCGCATCATCCCGCACACGACACTTCCACTCCACCCTCCACCGTCCTCAGTCCCAGGCCCTCCGCACTCAGCGAATCCATCACACACACAAAATCATAGCAGGACCCCATAGCATACCACCTACCTGCGTGCATTAGATTCACGAACGATCCAAGTTCCGATTTCCGCACCTGCGTTCATGAGAAAGAGCACAGTAGCAGCGGGCTGATTCAGGTTGTAGTATTTCAAGATTGCGGCAGAAGTGAGTAGTTTCCTTTCCTGCCGGAATTCAAGAAGGATAGGTTGATATACTTCCTTCCTTTGTACAGTGCAGTACATAATGGCTTTAGATGATAGAGATTTTGCATAGTAAGGAAGGGATGTATTGTTACTTGGTTTGTGGACCACGTGCCTGTTGTTTTGGGGCTTGCTTTAAAAAGAAATATGGGGGGGTTCTCTATAATTCAAGATAGGTTCGATGTTCAGGACAGCATACGATTGAATTTTCTCAAGGGAAGGCGAAGCACTCGGTATTCGGAAAAGAGAGAGAGATATCTGAGATTGACTTGGATATTTCACAGGATGTTGAGTTTTGAATTTTCAAATAAATCTATTTCTGTTGCTTACACGGGTTGCCCTAAATTCTCATCCCAACTCCTTACAATGTAACGCGTATTTACATGACTTCGTAACCTAACAACTCTATTAAATCGCTCTCTAGCCATTCGCACTCCCGTGCCACCTCACCCCGCTCCTCATTCAATCTCGGAAAATCCTCTCCATACCTGCAATCTCACCTCTTGCGCGTCCCAAAGCCTCCCAGCTCTTCATCAGCCTACCACCTGAAAACATCCTAACACGGCGCACCGAAGCTACCTCGTGCTTGGAATTCATAACCATCTTATTCTCCTCTGCATCCAAGAGCACGGGTAGTAATTGTGCAGTAGCAGTTTCGAGTTGGTAAGTGAGGGCCGTGAGCTGTGCGAGAAGGTGTAGGAGGAGAGAAGTAGAGAGGGGACGAGGGGCGTTGTTGGAGTGACGGCTGGATTTGGAGCGGGAGCGGCTGAGTGATTTGGACGGAGAGAGAGTTGCTGCGAGAGAGGTCTTGCTTTCCTTCTTGCTAGCTGTAGTCGTGCTGCCTTCTCCATTTGCAGTGCCCAAGATAAGTCCTTCAATTTCCTGGAGAGATTCCCAGGCTTCGCTGCTGATAACAGAGGCCCGCTTGAGAGCTTTTCCCACCTCCATAAGAAAACTGCAGATAACCATTAAGACTCTGTCCTTCGATCGCTGGTTCTTAATTGAGTGATTAGCTTGCCACTCTCTCACTCCAAATAAGTGACGAAGATTATCGGATAGACCTGCGAGGATGAAGTTATGTTGGGAGAAGCGGCGGCGAGTGCGGCGGATGTGGGAGAGGAGCTTCTTGGCTGCTTCGAGCTCAAGTCTGAGATTAATCTGGACTGTGAGTTGGGCGAGTTGGGCCGTCAGGATTGTATTTCGGGATTCAACGACCTTTGAGCTAGAAGCTGTACTGGGAGGGGTGAGAGTCTTGCTGAACTTAGAGTCGGGTCGCTTGGCGCTGTATCTGGCAGCAGCATCGGTGATTGCGTCTATGCCGAGGAATTGGGCGGATTTCGAAGCGAAAGTTCTTGGAAGCACGATGATAGGAGCCGAGACTTCATTTTCAAAACCAGTAGAGGATATACCCGCGATGGTGCTTGTCATGACTGGACCGGTACTGTTTTGGTTGCTTTGGCGCTTCTCCCCCTCCCAGTCCGAAGAAACTTCTTCACGTCCCCTAACACTAGCGTCCAAACTCTGTGGGTGAGGTTGTTGGTATTGAGATTGGCCTGGAGCTGTAACTTGTAGGGGGTTGGTGAGGTTGTAGCGGCGGCGGGAAAGAGAGGCTTCGAAGGATTGTTGGTGTTGGTGTAGACGACTAATCTTGTGTCTAGGGGGTTTTGGGAGGGAGGCAGGACTGAAGAAGTTGGTTTCGACGACCTTAGATTTCTCGGACTTGGGGAGGGATGAGGGGAGGATGGACTTGACCAAGGTCTTGATAGTAGCACAGTGGCCACGTTTGACATTGGCTGGCATTGTGACTGGTACTACTTCTGCTGCCGGGGAATCAATCAACTCGACACTTGCGGGTGCAGATGTAGAGTTGTTGATGAAAGATGGTGAAGTTGTGCCATCTGCAAGTGGGGATGTAGACATAGTTGAAGAAGCAAACTTCGTGGTAGGTGTAGCTAAGGGGTTGGCCTCCTCCCGCACATTGCTCTCGCTCTCCATAATTGAGGAGCTTACGGAGGGAGCTTTATTGTGGAAGGATGGTATAGTTGACTTCGTAGGTGGAGATGTAGATGTGGAGGAGGATCTGTTATGCGATGGTGTGTTCGATAAAGAAGCTGCCTGCGACTGTATATTGTTCTTGCTGCCCTCGAGGCTTGATGCGCCTGTCATAAAAGCAGACTTGGAATCTGTTGTATGAGAGGCGGATGCAAAGGTATCAAGATTATTGTTTGTAGCGTTTGAAAAAGGGAAGAAATCAATGGAGAATCCTGCACTAAAGAAGGTTGAAAAACGCCTAGACATGATTGTGCAATGGGTGGCCTTGCTGGCCTTGCTGGCCTTGTTGGCCTTGTTGTTCGAATTGGGTAGAGCTGGTGTCGACCAGGTCTTAACTGGGCAATTAATGGCCTAAGGTGTTCGAATTCTGTGGGAGGACCTTTAATCAGGTACTAACTGGCTTCTGACCAGACCAGATCTGAACAAGGTCCTGAGAAGTGACTCAAATAGTTTCTTTATAAGAGGCCCCTTGGTCTCTAGGTCTCGAATTGTTAAGCGTTATAAGTTCCTCGTTGCTGTTGCTATTGCTGTTTCTGTTGCTGTTTCTGTTGCTGTTCCTGTTGCTGTTGCTGTTGGCTTGGGTGTTTTTTCAAATTCCAAGTTTCATTTAAATCCAGCCCCAACTCCAAGTCTTAAGACAATCTCAATACCCAGCTTTGGGCCTCCGGCACTGTTCCAAAGTCCAATCTTGCTGCTGCTGCTGCTGATGCTGGAGTCGCTTTCTCCTTATCTTTTCCATCCAACTTGGATGATCCAAGTTCTCTCAAAAATCGAGTGAGTAGGAAATAAGGCAAGTAGCCCTCTCGAGCACCAGCTCCAACTCCAAGTCCAGGTCCAGAGGTCGTCCAGCTGCCCGTCGTCGTTCTCTTCTAAACCCCAACCAGTGTCACAAAAGCTCAATTGCACTGCTCGCTCAGTTCTCTCGGCCCCTTTCTCTTCAAGAAATCCAAATTCGTCCTTCCCTTGCCATCCAACCCGAAATTCAGAATCCCAATCTTGCCTGCAAGAACCCTCCAAAAATAACGAGTGACTCGTAACAGAACCAAACACCATAAAAGCCGACGCGAACCCAGAAACCAAGGAAAAGAGACCCGAAAAAAAGCACACTGGATTTTTGTTGGATGCTAAATATAACGGAAAGATAATTTCAGATGAGGATAAGGGAGTCGTGAAAGATCAGCGCAGGCATGAGATGCGTCGTTTCAAGTGGGGGATCTGAGACACAGTGATACTGATGCATTTACGAAGTATTGGGCAGGCTAAGACTCAGCCCTGTGGACTCTCAGAGTCTTGGACTCAAGTCGAAGAACAGATTCACACCCAAACAAATATTGCGAAAGAAGTTGTCCAGAAAACAGTTTGACTTCAGGTGAGAGCGATGTGAGATGCAGGAGAAGAGAGAGAAAGAGAGAGTTTAGAAGCTGTTAGTGATGAGGTGGCATTTTTGAGGGCATTGGAAGCTGTCGCTTCTGTTCCAGACGACGACGCAGGGACCAACAGACGCGTCGTTCGCAATGCGAGTGAGTGCCGAGAGATCTCTTCTCAGCTGTCTGGCTGTGACAGATCTCATTGCATAGGAGTTGCATGGCAGGCAGAACAGACCAGAAATTCAGTGTTGGGCTTGCTGTGCCATTCAGAAGTGGAGGTTGGTTGATGCGGAGGTTGATGCGGAGGCTAAATATGGAGAGCGTAATGCCTTAAAAGTCTACCCAGCTTTTTGACTCTTCCTTACCTCCCAGTATCAACCAAACTCTATTCGAAGCTTCTAAACGGGTTAGAAGGGCAGTGCCAGATACAAGTGGAGGTAGAAGCGGAGATCAAAAGCCCTATCTAGCTTTGGCTGGTTATTGAGACTTGGACATGGACATGGAGATGGACAGATTACCGAGGTAGGAAGCGCAGGGGGTACCATATATAGCTCTCTTTATTTCCTGCACATGGGATCTATAGCCCGATATGCCTTACAAAAGCCATCCATCCATCCATCCATCCGTCCAATTCGTCCATCCTTCATAGGCACCAAGTAAACCAAGCAAGTACCATATACCATATCCAGCAAACCCTCCTCCCAAGCACCATCCCATCCCATTACCCATCCATATTCCATATTCCAAATCTCCCACTCTTCTGCCTCGTTAACCTACAAGCAGAAGCAGAGATAGAGTCCTTGTCTCTACTCGTCATCCTCATCCTCAACCCCAACCTCCTCATCAAAATCGTCCTCCTCTTCCACAGCAACCTTGCTCTTGAGCTTAGCAGCCGCTCCATTTGTAGCCTCTTCTTCCTCGCCCTCAGCAGAGTCGTATTCCTCTTCCAGCTCTTCCTCCTCTTCGTCATCCTCTTCAGTTAGCATCACTGGCTCCGCAGGCTTGGCAGCTACTGGGACAGGTTTCACGGCTGGGACGGGTTCGGTCTTGCGCTTTTTGGCGGCGGGGGGAGCTTCTGTTTTCCATTATAAGCTGTGTGGTTCCCGTTTTGAGCAGAGATAGAGAGAGGTGATGATGGTAGGTGTTGATGGTACGGGTAAAGGCAGAGCCAGGGGTAGGCAGGAAAATGCCGCATAGAGAGGTATGGGAGGGACACAGCATACCTTCGACGGCATCCTCGTCTTCCTCTTCCAAATCCTCTTCGTCTTCCTCACTCTCATCATCGTTCACTCCTACTGCTTCGACATCGGAGTCTTCATATCTGCGTGTTGGTCCCAATTAGCCGTTGTGCTTCCGGTAAGCAGTAAGTGTTGGTGGTGAGGCGACTTCAGCTCGGCGCAAGGGGAGAGAGACAGCTTGATTGTCGGCGCTTCGCATCATTACGATGCGCAACGGATGGCATGTATGTCAATTGACTTCCTTGACAGCTGTACGATGGAAAGAAATAGAAATGGGGATGAAATTGAGGTAAACATGTAAACATACTCTTCTTCCTCCTCACTCTCATCGCTAGGAAGAGCAACCAATTCCTCGTCATCGGCTTTGCGCTTTCTAGTAGACATGACTATCCAAACAGAAATTGATTTGAACTGGGATATGAAATGAATAGAGGAGAAGAAACTGTAGATAGAAGGGATGGAAACAGTGATGGAAAGAGATGTTGTGGACAGATGTTGGCGAGAGACAGACGAGATGGGGGGGGAGGAGGAAAGGGGAGCTTGCGCTGAGGGAGCGAGCATGAGCTTGTCATTGGTGGACACGAGTCTGCAGTTCTGATTGGTTCTCTGAACGAGCTCGGATCTGGATTGACCGGAGAGACACGTGACGTCATTTGAAGTCGCTAGGCTTTATTTGGACTGCGAGCAGCAGAGGCTGGATAAGCGCTAGGGGAACACAGACGGGATGAAGCTTTGCCCAAGGTTGGAAAAGGAGGAGGCGGCATGTCTAGAGAAGTTGAGATGGAAAGAGGATGGGGGATTGAGGGATTGGGGAATTGAAAGAATTTGCGGGCATGAAGTAGGTGGAATACGAAGAAATAAGAGGGAGAGGGATAAAGGTATCGTTGTGAGAATACCCGTGAGAAAATTGAGCACTTACCGAATGCAGATGATGTCACAAGACCCAAACTTTGATATATCTTCAGGAAAAAAGGGGGGTTTTGAGCAGAATAAAACCCCATTGAGTCTTCTGAGAACCCGCTTGATTTCCCATCAAGTATTATTGTTCTTTGGCCTTGATAATTCAGGGGACTCTTGATTGCAGTTAAAATCGAGTTAAGTCACATGACAGTATCACGTGCGAATATCCTTATTGGATGGTTCCGTTACATTTTCTGAGGATTTATAAGGCGCCATATAAGCTGTTCGTATTTGTTGAAGCAATACTACCACCTTTTATTTATGTTTTAGGTTTTGCATTGCTGTTTCCTTGATGAAAAATATTTTACTTGCCCATGACTTAAATCATCATCAGAAATCATCCAGTCAAGAACTCATCATAGCCCAAGGCTTGTCTCTTGGCACACACATCATGGCTTTATCTGGGAATAAGGCAGAACCCCAACCTCGGGAGGGCCGAGGGATTTATCTCCGCTCAGCTGGAGGGGGTACAAACACAGTCCTTAAACGGGGGTTGGCTGAGAGTTGAGGGCATTAGGCTTTCGTGCTAGAATGATTTGAGAACGCAAATGATGCTGGATACCTCGGATTTTTGAGTGATTTGTTTGGATCATGGATTTCTGAGATCAGGACTCAGTATGCCCTCAAATCGCTGGGCCCCAGCCCAGATGTGCCCAAATCCGCCGACACCTTTGAGCAGAAAATAAGATATATTTCGATACCTGTAGTTAAGAAAGCCCCTACACTTGATTCTGTCTCAATCAAGTCCCTGAAATGTTTTTGAAACCTTCGTCATCCTGGATTAGAGCTTCCGCTTAGAATTGACGAATACCTTTATGATTTGTTCGAACGCTCTATCCCCTGACTCTCCTCTCTCGCGAGATATTTTTTGACTGCTACCAGGTGGAAGCAGGATGAGAGTTGCTGTTGAGAGAATACGTAGAGAAATGAAGAAAGCTCCTTGCTAGCTCCCTTGAGAGCATGAGTGTATGAGATATGCTGTCTGCTTGTTTCCGTTTCCACGTGAGCACTCATCTCCCCAGGTGTTTTGAAACCCGTGCCGTGAATTTCTGAGGGGGTTGCTGTCTAGTAGAATGGTATAGAGAGTCAAAGGCACTCATGTTCCCCCACTCTGGGAGTAAAAGACCGAGTTCCTGTCTACGACCGTGTGATCCGTCTTCTTCCCTCGCTCGCCCTTCTCTATCCCGGAACGCTCATACCTCTTCATACCTTCACTGTGCCTACCTTTCTTAGTGACCCACATTCCTCTGTTTTCCTCGTCAGTCACAGTAATCCATAGTTTCTGGTCAGAATGACCTCTGCATGCGAAAATTCCTCTCCCTCAGCTGCATGAAGATATTCATTCATTACGTCGTACCTAGCGCGGAAATTAGGGCCCATGATCCACAGCCACATGGTTCTCACGCTCCAGCAGAGTCTAAAAGTCTTACAACGGCGAGTGGGGCGCATTTTCATTTTGACTGCAGTTATGATGGGAGTTGAGCTGAGGAAGAAGTTTCCAGCTCGGGGTTGGAGTTGGGGTCCTAGCGTTGACACGGAGTGTTGAGTGAACTTTGGGTCAGATTCGTCAGCGTTTCACTATATGATCGCTGTCCGCATCAACGCAAGAGCTGGAATGCTTATTCAAATGGCTTATTAAAAAACAAACCGGTATTCTCTGTTACGTACCTGCAAAGCGTATATCTCAGTGTATTAGAAGGCTGGTGCACAGCTAGGCCAGGTTTCCAGTGGCTAACTGTTGACCAGCGTTGGTGCCCTTCCATACCTTCTGTGACCGGTTTGACCTCCCTCAGAATGCTTCTGGTCTGCTTCTAGTCTATTCCGTTAGTACGATGCGAATTTTTAGATCACGCTGGATCGTAATGGGCATAGAGAAGGCTATAGGGCTGAGCTACCTAGTACCTGTAGAAGTGACGTGGGGTCTAGCGTTGATTTCACGTGATACCCCTGGAATTACGCGAGGGGAATTCGTAACAAAGGCAATACTCAAGTGAACGTTGATGGCATGTAGTGTTGATACGAGATGAAGACCAGCATCAATATCGCTGCTAATGCTTATTTGCAGCTGTTCTCCAAATGCCTCTGCAAAGCAAGAGCGTTGTAAAACCCCAAGTCCCGCGCCTTCCTCGCCTTCCTCGCCTTCCTCCCTGAACCCCAACTCTCCGCGGCAAACTCATCACAGACTCGTCGCTATCATCTCGTCATTTCTCTAACTCCATCATGATCACATTTCACCCTAACCTCTCGGTCACTTACAGCGGCGACCCCCATTCTGTTCGTCTCAAAAGTTATATCATCAATAGCTTCACTCTAGCATCTATACCACCACTAGGTCAACGAGTTCAGATCGAAATCGTGACGACACACACCCCACAACGCCAGACAGTTGAAATGGAAATGCTGCTAACAGGAGAATATATAACCCCGCCCAAAATTCCAGAATCTCTCTTTTCTCCCCCACAACTTTCAGCTGCCACCGACTCTGACTCTCAAGTACAACCCAAGATTCATAGCTAACTCAGCAAACCCCACAAACAAAACACCACATTGACCACTTCTCAAGCTCAATTTCAGGGCTCCCAGAGAGTTGCGATGGGTGGTAGGCGCGCTTCTTCCACGGAAGTTGGAACCTCCTATCTCCCTCCAGCTCTCCCCAATAGCCTGCAACAACAAGCTCAACAGTGGTTTGAATCCGGCCTTGAGCTCACAAACAACAACGATGCCTCTAGCTTCCTGGGCACTCTAGCCAATCCAAGTATTCCTAGAGTCCAGAATACCCAAGGCTCCAATGAGGCTCGCAATCTTGCGTGCCCATATCCACAGTTCGCGGAACCCCAAGATCTGTGGAATGGCACCCAGCAGGAACGGGCTAATTCTATGGAGGCTTCCCAGCCAGTTCCGCTGCTGGGCTATCTCCAGCCGTACCCTCTGGTTGCCCAGCCACAGCCACAAATTTGGGCTCCACAGGCTCAGCAATTCGGCCTGATTCAACCTCCAGCTGCCATTCAAACTCCGGCACAGCAATTTGGCCCTGCACCAGTTCCAGCACAGCAATGGGACATCGACAGACTCGGCCCGCCGCCACCAGTTCAAGCCGCAGTTTACGCTCCTATGCTCTCTCGCAAGGACGAGAAAAGACTGCAAGTCAATGCAAGCCACTTGCAACTCTGGATGAAATGGGCCAACGACTGCCGAGTTTACCTCCAGGACCGTGCAAATCAGCTGACCTCCGAGCCCAGCGATCCTGTTTCCAAGAAGATGCTTGAAATTGTTCAGACCCGTTTGGAGATTCTCCAGAGGACCGAGACTATCAAGAATGGGTACGCAACCGAGGTATCGTATCGCATCTCCGACGTTGATGAGGCTGCCGTTGAAAGCCTCCGACAAAGCATCCGGGATCGATACAAGGATATCCTGCAACGCCGGAACGGATCACAAATCCGCATTGCTGATGACCGTATTCCAAACTCCATCGAGGAGGTTGTGAAAAGGGTTACGCAACTTGGCAGTGTGGCGAACCCTAAAGGACGCCCATTGTTGGACGTGATCGAGATGAGGAACCAAGTGGCCAGAGATCTTGCCATTTGGAATCCCCAGCCTCCACGTGAAGGAAAGCAGCCCAGAAAGCCTCTCGGGTCAGAGCCTCAAACCCGTGGACGAAGTCATGGTGCTCTCAATAAGAAGAGAAAGGCCGATGACGCTGATGACGCTGACGATAACGACGACAACGATGACAACGCCAACAAGAAGCCCAGGCGAGGCTAGCCAGCATCGTCGCCGACTGCCAGTCCGTTCCAACTCCCAGGTCAAGCTCTTGTAGCACAGTCAAGCTAAGAGATGGAGGTAATATAGCAAAAACAATTCAACGAGCATCCAGAGCAGTTCATGCGCGATCCGAGCCAAGATGAGAACGTTGCTACCTTGTACAAGCCTACTGGATATGAGACCTTCCTGCCTTACCTCCCCAATACGGCGCCTCCTCTTCGTTCGTCCTTCAAATTTGCGCGGCTTTAAGGTCACAGGATTCAAGGAGAATTCAATGATACTGGGTTTGCTTCCTGGGATGTCTGTCTGGGATTGTATGACTTTATTCAAATAGAAAAGCTACAGAATGAAATCGAAGCACGAAAAATTTGACTTCTGCGTGTGATTGTGGCGTGAAGATATAAATCGTGACCTCATTAGTATCATTGGATTCAGTGTTTTGCCACTCCTACTAAAACCTTTCTTCCTCAACCAGAACCACTGAAATCCTGTGACACCATGATGCAATCTAGAGTTCGTATCCCCTCTCATTCCAATACACATATTCTCCTAGCAACTCCAGCATCTGCTTTCCCTTCAGTCCATCCAGGTATCATCCACAGGACTCCCTCCCCAGCTTCTCCATTCCATCCCACCACTTATTCCTCCCTCCAGCCCAGCATTCAAGCCCGCAATCCACGTTCCCTCTCCGCTCAACTAGCGCACAACACTGCATCTGATTCTCGTCTCGTCCGAAATGCTTCGCGAAACCTCAACCAAGTTCAAACGAGTAAGGCATGGCTGCGTCCGCCGTCTCAGAAGTTTGCTTAAGATAAAGATCACTGGAACATAGACCTCGCCACTCTTTTCAGTTAGCAATTAACCAGAATTGCCGATATCAACACACTGACGACAGCAATGCCTTTCCAAGAATATCGCCTAATCCTGCCTGCATCAACGCCGCGTCCAGCTAGCTGCCCTGGTCTCGTTTCTCGTTCTGTGGTTCCAGAACCTCGTTATTGAGTCTCTCTCTGGTAAGAATCGCTCGATGGTTGGATGCTGGCATGTCTTCCTGGAGGTTTGTCGTGTGGTGAGTACAGAGGTAGAACGCTCATTTCTCCTATCCTTTTTTTCTTCATTGCGCTTCCGAGCACAGAGGAAATAGCTGAGTTGGGGTTTTGTGTTTTTCTTCTGGGTTTTTCCTTCTATATTGGAGGGAAGGAGCCATGTCCGCTTCCTTCTTGATGGCTGAATATGCGTTTCTGCACACTTGAATGGAAACTACGCGGTATAAGTCCCTAAGAACTTGTTACGCGATTCGTTAGAATATTTAAAGAATTTTAATACGTAAAGCGGTCGGGGTCTGAGACTCAGTTGTTGGGATATTGAGGGGGGAACGTGGCATCGCAGATGGGGGAGCTTGCTGGTGGTGCAGCTGGGACTGGGAGTTCAAAACAAAGGCTCGTACGACGACTTATTAGCTCATGGGCTTGCACGTTCCGCTTCCCAGATGGATCATTTGGTGTTGCGTAAAATAATCTGTTGATGTGACGAGCTTGTGTGCTTAAGGAAACAGGTTCTCACCACCACGGAAACACAGACTCTTCCCTTCGACTTGGTTATTGACCCTCTAAAGGATCACTTGCTTTTTTTGAATTCTCAGCTGTTTTTATGAATTAAAAGAGATTATTCACTCGCCTTGGTCGCCGACTTGGCAAAGGAGGTCTCGGAAATCGTGAGAACGAATGCAAGTGGATGGGAGGAAAGGACCCCTTGAAGGGAATTGACAGGCATTTTGAACAAAACAAGCAGATTTTTGGGGTTAGAAATCTCACCCAGGAAGAGCCAAACCATTGTGAATTTGAGATGGGATCTATTTCTCAAAACTAGCTATGATCATCTCTAACTTCCAGATCTTCTCTATCCCGGACTTAGTCACCACTATACCTCCCATATCTCCCCCTCCCCGGAACGGGGCATAAATCTAATACCACCGCCCCTCTTCATCCAACCCGACATAGTCCCTGCGTGCGAGTGGAAATACAGCTCCTCATTTTCCACCAATGCCAACACCGGATACTTGTGAGAATTCTTCTCCCGATTCAATCTCAGTACCTCTTTCAAAACTCTCAAGTTACCCTTAAGCCGAACAACAAAACCCCTGTATCTCGTCTCCTTCGCCAACTTCTCACTAGCCTCCCTAGCAGCAATGGCCCAAAATTTGAGGAAGCGCTTTTGGCGTAAATACCGGTTGGCCCACATGATCACGAGCAGGAGACCGGCTTCCTGGTGATCGTTCCAGATGAGTTGGATGTTTTGGGCGATGCAGTGGCTATAGTCGGTGAACGAGGAGAGGCTGAGGCCTTGCACTCCACGGGGCCAGCTGGATGGGAGGCTAGTGATGTCAAGCCATTCACCGATGGGGTTCAAGTCGAATTCGGAGGTGTTGGGGAGGATAATTGTGGTAAAGAAGTAGCCTGAGATTCTGGAAACACATCCCTCGGGTTGTGTTCTGGCGATGGCTCGCTGTCCTTGGGTTCGGGCTGTGCTTGTTGGGGCTGGAGGTCGTGTGATAATCTGCAAGCCGTTTGCATCTGTCGGCATCACAAGGCCTGGGCCATTAGATGTGTGTCTAGAGGGAGCGGTAAGCCATGAAAAGTGACCATTGACTGGCGGGCTGAACAACTTCTGCTTCTTAACAACTCCGGTTTCCTCCTTCCAGAACTTTCTCTTCATCATCGCGTTTTGCTTTGCCGTTTCCTTCTTAGCCTTGTTCTTCCACTTCTCAGCGGTTTGAATTATTGCTTTGATAAGCTGCCAAGGCTTGGGATATCGTGGCTTCTGAGGTGGCAAATATACTGGCATGATCCAGATGTAAGAATGAGGGTGGTCTTGTTGGCTGATTTCTGGCTCAAGAGCTCCTGCCGGTGGGAGTGGGATGAGGGCTGCGAGGGTCGCATCCAGAGGAGCGAGTTCGGTGCATCTCCTGTAAGAACGTGGTGCCTGCATTAGGAGAAGAAGGGATACAGCATCCTATGCAACTGTCAGCACCGGTCGAGTTCTATCCGACTGGAGTAGAGGATCGGATGGATGGCTTACATTTGTAGTTTGGCGGTTCACCAGCACTCTCTTGTGCAGATCCACCTTCTTATCACCCATTATCATTATCTTCTGAAGCATAACTCCAAGCTGAGCGCGGCGCATCATCTTGCGCTTATTGTCTGTGGATGATAGTAATGATGCCATGGTGCTGCTGTATTTGAGGAAGCCCTGGAAGAACTGGAACTAGTGAGCAACCTTGTCAGTTTAAAAGCCGAAAGTGTCGGGTTCAAAGTAGCTTTTTGAATTGAGACTGGAATTGGCGCCGTTCGAGAATGGATTTTGGGGGTAAACTCGGGACGGAACCTGACTTAGGGTCGGTATTGTCAACAAAAGCAGAATGCGTAGTGTGATTTAAATGACTTGAGGTAGAAGAAAATTCAGGGTTATTAATCGTAAACTAGATTTGATCGAGTTCATGGTAGAAAATCCTGGGAGAAAATGATCTCAGTAAGTTGACATGGGGTATGGATTTAGCGAGTACAGTGAGCTAGTAGGCTAAAATTTAAGTAGAAAGTAAACCAACTTCTAAAATCCACAGTTAATATTCTGAATCTCTAAGGTCTAGTTTAAAAGCTATGGCATAATTCCATCCATTATCTGCTTTTATAGTTTGGAGAGAATAAAATGTCGAGAATGTGCCTATTAAACTAGTATCCATAAGGGACTTCTAGAATCTTTTATATTGCCCTGGAAACCAACGAGTCGAAACAGAACCTAGGCCGCTTTTTATATTGTAGCAAAGCCAGCATTGTGTCGAGTCGATATTCAGGGGGAAGATTATATAACAAATTCACACAATCTTGGGGTTTCAGTAGAAGTAATTTTCTTTTGTCTTTTTTTTAATCTTTCTTTTGTCTTTCTTTTATATAAACTCGAGTTCTAAGTAAATCTCTCAAAACCCTCGATTCTAAATCTGCTAGAGATTTGAAACTGACAAACCTTCGGCTATCTTTCAGAATGGATCGCTAATATAAATTTTGCTTTTGGTGCCCTAGCCATTAACAAAGCTATATCACCCTCTTCGTGCTACACTGTCCTAGTTCGATCTATCAGCTAGCCACCCAGTATCGCGATCCCATCTAGCACAGATTACTTTGAAACTTTTGCAGAGTTTCAGGGGGAATTACGACAAACAATACTATTCTGGAACAAAAGAATCACTCGGGCCGGCAAAGGTAACTTTTTCTCAAGAGCTTTGTGTCTAGAACAGCATGGCCCTCCAAGGACCCAGGCCCTTTCATACAGAAGGAGTTCCCAATAGCAGTGCATCACCTATTGTCACATCAGTACCTGACACCATAGATCCGACTTTAAGTCTTAGATATTGGCGAGTTCACGTTCAGGACCCCATTTCACCAGACCCAGATTTCGTCTCTTGGGAGAAACTCGGAAAAACGAAGCTTGTAATTGATCATACCCCAGAGGAGGTAAGAGGCGGGCCATTCATTCATGTTGCTAATATAAAATACTGATATAAATGCTTAGTTTAAAAGAATCAACAGTGCCATGGTGAGCCTTCATATTTCCAACGCTCCTCTACAAAGCAACACCCGTCGCCCCTACATCGTCGCCGACTACTACAGCCAGATGGAGTTTTCCACCCTTCCCGCCAACGAGCCCTTTTCCTTCGAGTACAACGCCAAGTCATGGTCCAACTCTGCTGTCGGCATTCAAAGTCTCGAGGATCTCCGACTGACGGTTTCCGCTTCTATCTCCCAAATCTCCGAAACCTTCAGTGTCCGAGGTCTCCTCTTGACTGCTATCCTGGCCGATCTACACTACCACCCCCTTTTCGTCGCGTTCTGGCAAATGGTCAACCAGGTTACTTGCCAACACCTCATGATCAAAGGAGTGGATGAGGCAATTATCTGTGTCACAGCGCGCGGTGAGCACTATGAGGTGTTGAAGAAGGACGTGATGGCTAGGACTAAGGGATCCAAGGATGAGAATTCGATGTTCGTTTATGGCGAGACATATTTCGTTCTTTCGGTTGGTGATAGGTCTGGCGAGTGGGTTGATCACGTCACTGCTCAACGAATTCTACCGGCGTTCACCGACTATGAGAGGTCGAAAGAGATGCTGGCTTTAGTGGAGTAGAGGGGGAAGGGTTGCAAGCACGAGGTCCATAACTTGGTCGTTTCCAACACGATAACTTGGTCGGACTGATCTGTCAGCACTTCGAGAGAGACGAGAGTGGTCATTTCAGGGTCTGTTGGAGAAGAGGAAGAAGGGGGGAAGCAGGGTCGTGCAGCAGCCCAGAATCTGTCTAGCTAAGGTGGGGCCGCATCCTGTACGGATCTCTTGAGTTCTTTTCTTTGAAACTCTTGATCCAGAACAGCCCTCATAGATTGAGTAGGAAATATATCACATGATTTTCATGGCAACAAGTCATATGATCGTGAAATTGCTTCCCACTTTCGACCGACCTATATACGAATGATGCTTCAAATTTAGTTCTAAAAATTGCCCAAGAAACCCCCGCCGTAGCTTACTTACCTCTCTTGAATTTATATAATTACTTTTAAAGCGTTATGTAGATGTGCGAAATTCCAAAAATCGAAAGAAAGGGCGGTATGGTAGTTATCGAAGGCACATCCACCATTCTCGCTTATTTCCAACCTCACTCCTTCCTCTCGGCTCCGACAACTTTACCAGCTTTCCCCCTCACCTCCATCACCGATGCTTTGCCTCCTCCACCATTAAAATTCCACCACCGTCAAATCTGCACGGTAAGTAAACTCGGATATTTTGAGATCATTGGACATTGGAACTGTGAGGGAACCTGGTGTCCTTTCCACGTGCCCGTGTTGGAAAATTGCACATGAGCTCGGCACTGACGCGTTGTTAGATCAATCAGCCATGGCGGCTCCATGGAACAGAAAGCTGCAAGTAGAGAATATTCGTCCATCAAACACTGGTGGCAAGGAAATGGCGGCTGGCAGAGCTCCTGGCCCACAAGCAGCCCAGCACGGTGGACCGTCAGGTGCGCATGTCAATAGTTCTGTAGGTCTCTCTTGTTTCCTGCGATTAAGTCGGATGCTTGCTTGATTCAAGGCGTATCTTTATACAAGGTCTGCGGAAAGGGATTGGGCTGTAGCTAACTGTGTCAAGAATGGATATGCCCTTCCCACTTCGACCGCCGTCCATGGTCCTTCAACAACCTTCTATGCCTTTTCAGCACCAATCATCCACCCATCTCCGAATTCCTCTACAAATGCCAATGCATATACAAGCACACACTCATATCCGTCCCCAAACTTCTACCCAGCCTCGAATTACTACCCACCCTCAAACCCCGGTCCGGCCTCCAGTGCCTACGCGACGTACAATGCTCACGCTAATCCAAACCCGTATGGAAGCCATAACCCGTATCCAGACATCAAAGGGTATTCTGATTCCAGCGCCTACGCAAAACCCCTTGACTATGCGACCTTCAACGCCCAAGCAACCCAAATCCCTATACTTCCACCCCGCTCCCATGAGAGGACTCTCCAACCCATTAAATCCGAGCGCGTTGAAACCCAAGTTACTTGCGTTAGAGACGCAAGGAAAAAGTTCCACCTCGACATCATGACCGAAGACGATCGAAAAAGACCCGCTTTCAAGACTGAACATTCTAACCAGGAGTCTCATGTTAACGCCGAGGGTGGTGTAGACGACAATTCGGAAAATGACGAAGATATCGTCATTGATGGCATCGAACATATAGACTACAAACTTTCAGCCAACTCAAGATATGGATTCTTTGAATTTGACTACGAGGACACATCCCGCAACCGACCAGCCCTAGAAAACGAGAGGTTCAGCTTGAACCAGAATACTCTGACCTGGCCTATGACTCTCTCAAGGAACCATATTAGGGGTCCAGGTCATGGAAAACTCTACCGGGATCACATTTCTGTCAGCCTCAACGGCATATTCAACTCGGAGAAGTTCATCGGCTTGTTGAAGGCTGTTGTGGCAACCAAGATGCACTCTGCTAAGTCAAAGAAAAAGACAACGAACAAAGTATTCTGGAACGATGTACAAAAGAAGGCTACTGAAATGTTGAAAAATAGAGGTTATAACTTGTGCCTGGTTCATTTAAGGGGTGGTGGTAGGGGTCTCCCTCAAACGGTCATTGAGAAGATGATGGGCAGCGCTTTGCAGTTATCCCCGGGTATGATGGAAGACGGAGCGATTTACTGGGCCCTCCAAGCAACAAAGATGCCGATCAAAATCATTGAGCATAAGAAGGCCATCCAATGGCGCGCTCTCATTGAAAAGAATATGGCCTCAAGATCCTGATTGGTCTTTATTCTGGAAGGAGGACAATGACTTTGCGGCTGGCGTTGATGTGGCTCTCTGGCAGCTGAATCCTGCATATTTAAATGACCTCACTTGTTACTCCTGACTTCCTGTACTATCTTGCACATGTTTGTAACATACTTACCTTTCGAAGAATTATTAAACACACTCGTTTAAAAACCCTTGCTAGCATTCAGATGTAAATAACCTGTGCCGCAAGTAGCGGGTAAAAGCACCGCGATTATAAAAGCGAGAGCGTGGAAAGTCCTAATCTGAAGATTATCTCTTCTAAATAACTATTTTTAAACTGATCTTAAGCTTCTTGGTGTTTTTTAGGCTTTCCAACCCACATTCAGCACCGGTAGAGTACATCAAATTGACTGTTTTGGTGGAGATCGGCTGCCTCATTGGATCAAGCTCACTTTGCTAGATATATCAGCTCATTTCACGGTTGATTTTCAGATTTGTTCTTGGGTCATTGGGCGGTATACAACTCAACTCACTCAAATCCTGCTTTTGAGAACAGAATCCATCTCCGAGACTTTAAGCCGATACTAGCTTCCTGTTGTGGGAATCGTGTCGTTAATCGACGAAATTAGGAATCACAAGCTTCGGAGAGATTTTATTACCCATTTGATACTGATAAATATAATGTGTCTTCTGAGTGAGAGAACTCGAAATTATCTAACCCAAGTTTTAATAACTCGGCACACTGAACAAGATCTGCTCCTTACCAGAGACAGGGGATACTGGTATTTCAGCCTTCGCGATTCGAGTGATACAGTAATCTCAATGATTTGTTATAGAAGACGAGTGTTATTTGGGACTTAATTTATCATTTTAAGTCCGTGCACCCCCATATGGGCCACCCAAAATAAGCGAGTACTGCCAACTAAGAATATATATAATTAAATAACTACTTAATTTTAATATAATCTAGAGTAGAATTAGAGTAGTTAGACTCTTCTTTATTATTCCCTTTAATTATAGCTTTACCTGCAGCTATTTGAGTTCGCCGTATATTAATAATATCGGCAAACTTGGAATTTGGACTTGTTTTAACTTTTATCCGTTTCCTTGGCCTAGCTTTCTCTAATTAAACTTCTAGAGACTATATTCTATAGCTATAATCTGCTAGAGTACTCTCTTGTTCCTTAAATCCCTTTAAAATCTTTTAAAATAATAATCTTTAGGTTATAGAGTCGCTTATATCAAGGGTTTGGAACCTAGCTACTTAAGCCTTAAGTTTAGTCGATTTTCTAGGCGTAGATAGAATTGCTAGTAAAGGATTGATTAATAGGCTATTATTTAAGCTTTCTAAAGCTTAAGGGGTATTCTAGCTAGCATTGGAATTCTCTAAGAGTAAGGGACTTATAAGAGGTTTTGCTATTGATTTTGGCTATAACTTACTTGCTTTCTATCTAGCCTTAATTATCTTTGCAGATAATGCTTCCTTTCTAGCCTTATTATAGCAAGCAAGGAAGTTTTACTTGCTAATTAGGCTAGAATTAGTTAAAAGACTAAGATTACTTACTACTATATAGTAATAACTTTTAAGGGATAAAAAAACTAATAAATCCAAGGGTTATAGAACGTATAATATATATAGCGGTAAGAATAGAAGGTATATATTATTCTAGTAGTATAAGTATATAAAATCAGTAGTTTTATAACTTCTATAGCCGTCTAAAATAAGTAATTAAGGCTTAGAAGTCGTAGTTTAAGGGAGAAATACCGTTTCTAACTATTCTATAGTAGTAGCATCCGAAGTCTATGCATTCTTAGTAGTTATAAACTTCTAGCCCTTATATTTAACTAGCTTGCGTAGTTCTAGTAGAAACTATTATTATTAAACCGATTTTCCCTTGAAAATAACTAATAGAAGAAGAGCTTTGCTAGTCGCCGAAATATATTTAATAAAAGAGGTCTAAGAACAAGAACTAGGCTATTTCTTTTAAATAGAACGTCGCTTAGAGCTTCCTACTACTAGGCTATTTGCTCCGAAGCCTTCTATTATACTTAACTTGTCTATATTATATCGATTTTCGGGTTTAATAGTAGAAATAGTAGGGAGTAATAGTAGTTAGAACTATAACTTAATTATAGGAATTATAGCCCTATTAACTTGTATAGAATTAATATTTCGAGCTCTCTTAGTCCGTAGAATAGGATTACGTCGTAAGAACTCCTCTATCTATCGTTTTCTTAGCTTTTAATAGTCTCCTTTAACCTTAAGAACTTGATTCGTAAATTGCCTAATTTAGCTATAAGTTAAAGGAATACTTAAAGCTTCTTAGGCCAAAACCTAAGTAGATAAGTAGTCCTCTTATACCTTTAATAGTCTCTGCTGATTTTTGGCCGCAATTGGGTATGCTATATAGCTATAGTTGCGATTATAAAGAGTAGCTCGTGGAATACCCTACTCTCGACTAGTAAGCCGCAAGGACTTCCCATTTGCAACGTTATTTAAAGCTATAAGCAAATCTTGTTTAGAATATCGAGGCATTATCACTTGAAAATCAATAGATTAAAGTATTAAGTAATTAGAATTAGGGTTAATTTAATACTTAAATATTTTATAGAAGTAGCGGTCTAAAACTTCGCTTATTTTGGGTGGCCCATATGGGGGGGGTGGCCCATATGGGGGTGCACGGACTTATCAAGAAAATTTTACAAAAGTAAAAAGAGCAAATTCATGTTGTCGTTCTTAGCTAAGGATTAGGGTAACATTACTACTATAGCTATCCAGGGAGTATTAGTACCTATTCTGCCTCCAGAAAGCGAACGTCCTCCATCCTTCATCCACAACGGAAAATAGTTTTCAACATAACCTTGGGGGTGAATCACCTTGTACTGTACAGTAACCCTAAAAATTCAGTTCTGGCTTGCGCTATTGCAAATATGTATCGTGTGAAAGTATAGTCGTGTGTTTTTCCAGCGCTATTCAGGATTTGGTTCCACTGTTCCAGTACCGGACCTAAAGACTCCAACACCTTGGTCTCTTTTTAAGTGTAGTTTCGGCTTAAGCCAAGAGCATGAGTTTTCAGAACTTGGTGTTCTTCAGGACTGAAGTGGTTCTTAAGGCAGGTGATTCGAAAGGCAGCTATCCTAGCGCCATAAAAGCGTTGAATCTATTCTAGAAAATAGATAATCATGACAAATTACTGCTGTCGCTCAACTAAATTGATTTCACAGATTCTTAGATGCGGTCTGATGCAAATACCTAGGGATTTGGATTTGGACAGCTTCACCATCACTTAAAATTCACCATTCAAAAAGAATCCGCTATTTACTTGGGGACGATAATTTAATTATAGCTAGGTCGTGTTTTCCAAGAGTGTAACTCGCTTAGTGTCCCTTTCCCTCAGCCACCCCCTTTGCAGATCTCTTACCGTCTCGCTTATTAGCTTGTTCGATTCCCTGATCTGCAAACAACTCTGAAGCATATTACATCATTATACGCCTCACCAGCCACATTGAGTCTCCCCTCCATCCGACTTTTGAAATACCGCATTTCCCTCGTTGTCTCCTCTTCAATCCTTTAATTAATCTTCAAGTCAGTCAAAATGCCGTTGTTTAAGCATAAGAAAGCAGCTCGCCCGGATCTCAATCCACAAGCGACTAGTGACGCTACACCAAGCAGGGTCCCGGCTCAGCAACACCAGCACAGCAACAGTTACCACGACTCAACGTATTACTCAAACAGCAATGCGTCGACTGTAGATTCAAGGGCGAATCAGTCCTCGCCTCAAAACCAAAACTACAATCAAACCCAGGATCAAAACCAGAGTCAGAATCTTGGTCAGCCACCTGGAACAACAATCACAACTACAACTACCACAACGACTAGTGTGCATTCCACCCCCTCTATCTTTACACGCTGATTATTTTGAATTACAGCGACGACGACAGTTGCCCCAGATGGTACATCGCAGACATATTCGCATCCATATAACCCGTCCACCGATCCTCCGCCTCAAGCATCCGAAACAATTGTCGACAAAAGTCTCCCATCAAATGCCGGCATCAAGACGGGTGTTGATACAACATCAGTTAACAATCAGTCCCAACCACCATACCAGTCGCAATCGCAGACGGAAAAACTGGTGAATCCTACTATTACTCATCAAGCTCCAACCCCAGCCGACACGCCTTCTCGAAATGCGTCCTACATCCAAGCACCACCTCGCAAGCCAACACCAAAACAACTGGCCCCATTTAGTGCACCACCTGATCCTCCTCTAGTACAATCCCAGACTCAGTCCTTAACAGATCCAATTCCAAATGCAAACAGCACGTCTGGAGGTCGACCAATTCCAACGCGATCGGAGCTTCGAACCTCGCCCGGTACATCTCCCAATCCACAAGGTCTGAGTCCCATTGCACAAGGAGACGCTGATGGCGTACCTTTGATGCCATCTCGATCACCGAAACGCAATTCAAGAGATGTTCCTGTCTCACCGCTCAATATCAACCCTGCCAACGGGCCTCCGTTCTATCAGACGAATGTTGAGACTCCAGTTTCACCCACGAGTCCGACTCAATCGAAAACTCCCAATTTCTCTCGGCCAGTTGCAAGTACCGATCAACCCCCCACTTCGACCGCAACGACAAATCTTGAAGCAAATGCACCAGTCCCACCTCCAAAGTCAACACGCAGCTCAATCACTGGAGCGCTTAAAGGTCTACATGGTGCTGGTGAAGCAGTGAGAGGACAACTGAATTCAAAAATTGCTCGCGGTATGCACGACCCAGTGGAGGAAGAAAGAATGAGAGCCGTGAGGGATAAGGGAATGGGTGAATGGAGAGGAAGTGGTCTGAATGAGCGAGCGTCTGGCTTCAGAGAGAAGGCGGAAGGGAGGATTAGAGCAAGAAAGTCTATCCAAGGAAATGGGAATGGGGTACATGGCAGTGAGGGCCCAGGCGGTCTTCGCCCGGTGGATGAGAGGTCGATCTGATGCCCGTAATCCCGGTTGACCATGAGGAAATGATTAAAATGCTGCGATGGTTGTATTGTATGACTTATGAAGTTGCGGAGTCGTAAATTACCGAGTTGGAATCTGTGATTGGAAACCAGTATTTGCGTCTGAGAATAGAATTTGAACAAATAGATTATGAAATACTCCACCTAGCTGATGGAGTTGCGGCTTTCGCGCCGACACCATTGGCGAAGTCGGAAAAGCATCACCACGAGCTTTGAGAGGGGCGAATGCGCGACAATCTTAGTATATTTAAGCGTACACAGAGAGATTTGGAAGAAACGAGTAGAGTGGCTTCGGTAACTCACGATCTAGTGCCTGGACAGCGCGGACAGCGGTAAATAGAGTGAGGCTGAAGAATTGCAAGTTGAGTGAATGGAGTTTGCTGGATTGGACAACAAGTTCGAAATAAGAAATAATTAGCGTTTAGGGATGGTGATGATAGTTGAAATTGTAAATAGATACGCAGAGGAAGAATTCAGTGGAGGGGGCGATACTTATCTCAACGTTAGTGGGTGCAAGATACTCAGTAACCTGACCTGACCTCCAGGATACCTGAGTGGAGCACCGAGAGGATATCAGGGCTTGATCTTCCACATCATAAGTTCTCACCTGTATTATCAATGTGCTATTCAAACAGATTTAATTTGAGACAAAATAACATCGCGCTTGAGGCCTCGTAGCAAACGACAGTATTTCTTTGGGCTGGTGGGAACGGGAAGTTGGTTGGATGTGTTAGAAAATTGCCAAGAGCTACTGTCAGGCACTGCTACTTGATCAACAGTTCTCCTAAGAATCTCGGTTGATACCAAGGAGCAACATCATTAGAGATGCGTAACAGTACTAAACAAAAAACCTTTCGCAAGGAAAAGAGGTGAAACAAACAATACCCGAGTCTGGGTATTCAACGGGAAAGATCTTCGCTCGGGATATTTGGCAACTTTAAACCTGAAATGCGATCCTTTTAATCCCAACTCGAATTTCAGGACGTTCTAGAAAATCGATTTTGGTCGCTGCTAGTGCGACAGATGCCTGGTGCTTCTGGCAAGTAGCGAATTAAATAAGCGAGCCCCTGAACTCGACTCCGTGGAAAGGGTATATGGAGGGGGCGGAAACTTCAGTCGGGCGTGGTGTTGTTGAAATCCAGTCAAATTCTGGGAGCTTCGGCTAAGATCTGGTCGCAAGCATAAATCCAAGACAGCCAGTTCAATGGAAGGCAAATAACAGATATCTGGTCTTGTGGAAATCAGACGCAGGTTTTGGAGAGGCAGATATAATTATTTACCTTTTTACTGTACCATTGGTAACATTGCCCGAAATAGAAGTTCTTCATGGGTTCATGGGAATATTTTCTCATGATCAATGTCATACTCGATCTCATTTATTCAGCTGCCCGAAAATACTTCGTCTTGAAAATTCACCTCATTTTCACTGCACATCCATCCTTAGTTCTTCACCTCTTGTGATTGCTTGTCATGAGTTGATGATTGAGTTATCATTGCTGAACTATCTTCATGAACGGGAACTGGAATCTGTGATCCTCTGCTTCCTAAAACTGCGTCAAAATCCGGACAGAAAATTCGGAATTTTAGATCCCGGGTAGTCAAACTCCCTGTCTAGGTTCTTCGTCGATCCTGGCAACACTTGGCATCGTCGCTATCTCCGAATTTTCACAGGCGTTGTCTCCCGATGTTGTTGCATTACTGCAACGCGAATTGACCGTGTTGAGTGGAACTGGAAGGTCTCCCCGATCGCTTACAGTATCCATCTCAAGGACCATCGTTGAATCCTTTGCCGGGGACATAGAGGCGAGTCCTGCGGGCTGTGACTCCTCCCAGATAGATATTTTTGAGACACTCGAGTCGTGGGAAGTTGGGAAGCGTGATCGAGAAGCTCTAGGCATCAGATTCCACGGATGGGTATCTCTGAATATCTGAGGCACTGTTATTGAGGGGAATGATCTTGTCCCGTCTCGGTGGGGTAGTGAAGAGTCTTTTGTTGTCGAGAGCCTGGAGGCACAGGAGAAAATCGAGTCTGTGATAATACCAAAGGTTTCTGTGAATATTCTAAATAGCCTTAAGGCGAGAGGGCGGATCGATGGGAGACTTGCGCAAACAGCCATCGCGGCTATTTCAATCTCGGACCAAATAGTTGTGTCAATGTTTGTCCCTGCAGATGTTAGGTCTTTGCTAATTGAAACTGGCTATAACTGTTACATGATGAGTCTTGACTTTCGGCCATATTCTTGCCGAATTCTGACAGAGTCTTCAATCGAATTAAGGATGCAATGCAGCCCCTGAGAAAATCAGCAACCGGACAATTTGGAAACAGTTTGCGGACCTACGCGCTTCCAATAGCGAACAGAAAAATAACTTCGACTTTCTTATTGAAATCCATTTGAAGTTTTCTTAGTTCGTTTATCGGCAATAGAAGGGTGAAGATATCTTGTAATGAAGCAGATGCAGCTCCTGAATAAGCCAGCGCGTTCAAGTTCAAACATTTACCTTTACCTTCCTTATCCCAGGCATACTTAATTGGGGAGCATTGGAAGACCAATAGGAAAGAGTATATTGTTCCCCAGATAGAAATGTATGCTAGAGTAAGTTTGGCGAGGAGTTGAAAACGCCGGTTAGGGAAAGTGCGAAGATAAAATGTGATGATTGAGAGCTTGATTGCAAGTACAAGGAGAACATAGCATAGTTCACTCCCAAAATCTTTAATTTCTTAGTATTATGTAAGCTGGAGTTCTGATATACTCACAGTAACCCAGTGCTTTTTTGAATTGTGCTGCATTCAAATCCCATACGTGGCGACCCATACCTGCAGAGATAGCTGTTCCCCAAGTCAATAAAATGGAATTAGACTCAGTAGAAATAAGATATTCTACATGTGACCTACCTTGAGTAAGAAGGAAATCCGCAGCTGGCGCTGTGAGCTAGTTCCGATTAGAGACAAGAACCGTGAGTGGGGGAGCTTTTTGAGACTTGCCATTCCGGCCGCAAAAATACAATCTTCAACCCACAGCTTCTTGGCAATCCATAATCTTGACAGCATTCGAAGTGTAAAAGCGATATACTGAAAGGCCATGCACACATTAAAAACCGACTGCATCAAATGCTGTCTCGATCCATGTGGTAGTTCGCACATGATGGCCTGGAGCTTCGACATCTCTTAACCGTGTCAGCAAACAAAGTGTGCCATTCACGTCCAACTGTCTTACCGAGGGTATCAGATAATGAGCAATTCCTCAACAGGCACGGCATCGAATAGCGGGATAGCTCCTCCCTATGAAGGCAGAGACATCCATTGTCAAGAATGCTGCACCCAGTTATTGGAGCAGCTTCAACAACACATGGGATCTGTAGCTTGTTAGGCTGTCCCCAGAGCTGAGGGATGTTGCAAAGAGAGCTAGCTTACTGCACATTTGGGTATTAGAGAGGTGTCTATTTCAACCCAGGCGGTTGCGATACCTGCAGCAACAACAGTAGCCGCAAAAACTCGGCTCGTTCTCATAACTGAATATGGTAAAATAATCACGACAGCTCTAAGTTAAAGCTTGGGGGTTGAAAAGGAGGGCTTGGCTTGTCCTGATATATCCCCTCGTCTGGGATGTCTGAAGCAGGGGTTATCTAGGGTACCAGACATTCCCACGAACCTGGGATCCCAGAATCATAGTTTCCCTTCGCGCATTTCCCCTGTACTGTTATCCTATCATTGCAATGTGATACAGAGAAAGGTGGAGGTGGTGGGATGAGGGGGAAGTCTGTGCGAGGCTTTTGGGGTCCCACTTCTTGTCTTGCGCGACTTTGCTTGGCCACACTACTCATGCGGCAAGAGGGATGGGAAAGTACACGTAAAGAAGAAGCAAAGCATGCTTCAAATACGTATTCAACTGTCTCTTGTAAAGTCACAGATAATAAGCTTCTCTTTGGATTGGGAGTCAATCACATAGATCCGGCTAATTTGCACAATTTCAAGCATAATACCACAAGAAATCTGGCGTAATATACTGTGCAGTACTATGTATGTGTTAGATATTACTCAAGACTGTGTATTTTCATTCCGGTGAATACCCTGGGTTTACGAAGGTACAGTATTCGGCTTATCCGTGCCCCATGCGGCATGTTGCTAGCATTCTTTCCTGGGTGGAAAAAGAAAACAATGAGACAGGTCTAAGAACGGATTGCTACTGGTCAGCACAATTACACGGCAAATAGCAGGGAGGCAAATGGTGGGTTGGACGGCCACCCCTAGATGAAAGATAGCAAGTAAATCAAGAGAACTGAGTCTATCGTTACCAAGCTATGTCTCCTAGTAGCTTTTGTGATAAGCCTGCTTTATTAGACCTCGATTGCTTGAATAAATCTCTCTCTGGTCTGCTTCACTTGGGATTTTTTGACTTACCTCCCCGTAAAACTACACTTGTACCGGCTTCGGCTGGAGCGGTAATATTTTAATAATCTCGATTGTTCACAAGCAATAGATTCATTGATTTGAAATGTCTAAGACAGGGTTGGGGGATCTCTGTGCAGAAAGCCAGGTGGCTGGATGCAGTTATGATCAGACGTCTGTGATAAGCCCTCGGAGGTTTCCCGGCTCTAAGCTTACAAAGCAATCATCTCACGTGACTTGATATGTTATGGCAGTAACTCGGGGTCTATTCGGGACGTTTTTAATGGGTTTAAACATGCTACTCTGGGGTGACTTCTTTTCTAGGTTAAACCTCGAGCTTTGGCTAGAAATGTGTCGCTATCGCGGATAATAATAAGTGAGTTAATAAAACCTTGTACGTTAAGTTGCAGTGCTTTCTTTTTTTGGGTTTTCAAAGGTATGATCACGTGACGAGATCAGCCTACACTTGCACTTTTACTTAAGAAATTCATGTCCCTCTACCTAGTACCACGCAGGGCAACCATTTCTTTGCCTATTTAATTCACTAACTAGCTACTGGTAACTTTACTTAAAACTTTACAAAATAATACCCCCTTCTTAAAGAAATCAACCTCCACGGAGTGTACGGTGTGGCTCCCTACAAGGCGAGCGGGGCGTCATTGGTTCCCTGTATATACTGGTGACATCCGTTATGCTCAGATGTTGCTGGGGCCATCGGCACAATTTATTACTTTGCGTGTGATTTAGGTTTGGAGCCCTCTTTGCTTTTTCTCTGCCAATATATGTATGCCAACCTCAGACCTAGATCCACTAATTTGCAGCCGCAAACGATCGAGCATGTAGTGACTGATATGTATGACTTTCCTCACCTCAAGGGACAGGGTCTCCTTCCTGGAAAGGGGGAAACGCTTCTCTGCATGTAAACACGCCTGCTGGGCCAAAAGCTATGATGGATACAGGAATCATCAAGAACGCATCGACACTCAAAGGCACGGGGAAACGCAGGAGGAAATTTGGTGTAAAGTATCTGTCGGTTTCATCAGAAACGCGTGGCCCGTACGTATTATACACGTAGTATGCCTGTTGCGTTGTGGTTGATGATTCTTGATTGTTCTATGTATTTAGGTAGTGGAGCCCCAATATATGATTGAGGCTCCGCACTAATGCTATGACTAAGCCATGACTAAGAGGCCTCGTGATTGGTCAAACCAACAGTATCAGCAGCAACGAAGGCTGAACTTATGAGCTGAACGGCAGGAACTTTAATTCGCGGACTGCAGACTCCCCCAGCTAAGAAGATAGCGAATAAGGACTGTACAGGGTCAGATTAGAGACCGCTTGAATAAACAGTAAAGTAGCTGCTAGGGGAAAGTGATGATCTTGTAATAATGATACCTTCCTCCCCAGTGTCGAACAAACGACTCGATTCTTCCCTCTTCAAAGGGTTTAACTAAGGGAAGAGCATGAGTCTTATTCCCAGAAGAACCTTTTTTTTGAAACGTATCTTCCAAACAAAGTCCAAGACCGAGGAAATAATCGCAGACTTTGAAATCCTTGGGCATTAATGTTATTGTTTTGGAATCTTGTTCCTGACCGCAAACCGAGGTTTTTACGGCGCATGGTTCCTGATGGTGTGTGTATGAGAAATTGGGTGTCCGGCACAGGTGAGCAGTGATGATTGTGATGGTTGGGTCAAAGCCAACATGCTTTGATGGGCTTAAGATCTACAACCCAACACGTTTCGCCCATCTCCTTCACATGCCAACGTTGAAGATCCGATAAGCTCATCCTCCGGCTCCGGAAACACTAACAATGGTTGGAAGAGATAGCTCATGCTCATTCTCAAGACGTAGTCATCTCCTCATGTAAGTTCCTTTACATTTTTGCAACTTTTTTCTCGCCCCTATCCTCTGAATTATATCAGCGTTCGAACCACTTCTATCGTGCCTCCCAGCCTAAATATTATGCTGCTCACGCCTATAAGACCCGTGTGACGGCCCATTCGATGTAGAATCGAAGACAAGCTGAGAAGTGTGCATGCCGGTCTTCGTGACGACAAAATGTTAAAGATCGGGGAAGAACTAAACTGTTCAGGTTCGATTCCCCCAGTTATCGTAATCCCACCCACGCAACTCAATATCTACTACACCGCTAATGAGCCTCTTCCCTCCAAAAAGGTGAAAGCATATTATCCTAAAAATATATCAAAATCAGGTACGGTTCGCCGAGTCTGGAATTTGGAATGGGAAAAACCTACTTCTTGCTTACTTTCTCGAAATTTTACATCCACCTCGGGTTAGGGGTGAGAATGTTACAGCCTATGGTTCTGGACTGTCGGACAAAGGATGTACTAGGGCAACGGCCCAAATCCCAGTGCCACTGATGTAATTATCTTTTGGTCTTCTTCTGTCTATAGGCCGCGAAAGTATTGTCTCGGATCAGTTGAGCAGTGCTGACGGGTGCTTGAGGTCCGGATAATTCCCAGATTTCCAGTAGTTGAGATTCTCGGTTGGATGTAGCGTTCTGGCAAAAAAATATTAAAAAAAATATTTTACCTGTGCCTTCAAAGGTATTTCGGCTAAGTATTTTGAAGACTGGCTCCTTCCGCCCCCTGCCGTGAGTGTTTTCCTGAGATGGGCTATCGATAATGGGATGTTCTGAGAGGTCTGGGTTCGAAACTCGGTAGCCCTGTCTTCTTTGCCTCTCTGGTTCGCCAAATTATCTTTCAGTCATGTTGGTGCCTCCCAAATTCAGAGTCCCGCCACTGACAATTAGCCTGGCCTCTTTGGGTTCTTGTTCTTGGAAACATTCCGGGTAAGATCTTCCAGGGCGTCGGGCGTAGGATTGTGAGAATAGTAGACTTGTGCCCAAGTCTATGCTGGATTTGACCAAAGACCATTGCAGTGTCTGAGTCGGCCTCGATGCAGATATAAGATTAAATATCGGACGAGAGCTGGGAAGGCTCGCGTTTAGTCTTGTGAATATGGATGGCAAACCAAGATACTCCGGCGGGATCGGAGTGTTCAATCGTCAGTGGTAGTTTTATGGAGGGCACCACATTCGAGGTCATTTTAGAATATATCACTGTGAAGGCATCGGCCAATTTTATACGGGAGAAACTAAGTGGAGCCGCGTTAGCAAGGTGGATATCATTACAGATGCTAATATGCATTTTTTATTGAGATGGCTTACAAGGATCGAGAGTGCTGTGTTTTTGAGAGTCATTACTTATAACTATTTACTTGAAATCCACCGACCTTGAGGAGACTTCGAGGAGTGGATTGATGATATACCAGCAGAGGCGGTGAACAGATTGGTTTTGGCAAGAGATAAGAGATAAATTTTTCGAGCACTGAGCACCTATCTATGTTGGAGTCTAGTATGGAAGATTTGAGTCCTCATTGTGTTCTTAGCGCTCTTAAATTCGTGATACTGCTAGAACAGGGACGTGAGACGCATTCTGCTGTAGATTCATAGAACTGTATCAACTGCTGCACTTCGGATCAAGCATAAAACAATATCTTGCTGTCTTATCAATGTTTATTACACGCTTGCAGTCCTAGGCAAGGTTTATTTCCAAGCATGCAGTTGCTTACTATCAAACATCAAGTGCTGACGATGAGCTTTGAGGATACCAGGTCCAGAGCGCAGCGTTGGACGCGCTTTTATAAGCATGTCAAATGCTTGAATCGGAATTCATCAGCCTCTTCAAGTGATTACCAGTTACCCTAAAGTAATTACCGCACTGTTATCCCTTTCTTAAATCGTGGTTCCCTTTCAAGCCCACATAACTGCGCACAGCATAAGCCGTCTCCGGCACAACCACCGCCAAATCCCCAGCATTCGCACAAATCAAAAAGCGCCTGCACGCGCGACCTTAGCCTTCAACTTAACTACAACAAAAATTTTGACGGTGGATCTAGTTTTGCATCAACAAACTTGAGGCCACCGCAAAACATATCATGGAGGATCCGGAGAATGACCCCAGTGGCTGGAAACCATCCCGATTCGACCTTTGGTGCGAAAGAAACCCGCTCTCCTTCTCGTAGGTTTCCGTGCAAGATTTTCTCTGCCCGAACCACTGCTAACATTACCAGAACCCCAGTGAAGCTCGTCCATGTTACCGCTGGCAAGGGTGAAGATGCCGTCACCTTTGACATTCCCATGATCATGATCTGTCGCAGCGCCGAGTTCTTCTGGGCCGCTTTCACTGGTAGTTGGAAGGAAACCGACACTCTCTCCATGGAAATCGATGATGTTGACGCGAAGCTGTTCGGTCAATTTGTTCATTTCTTGTACGTCGGGCGGCTGGAATGGCAGGACGACGACAACAGGATTGTGGATTTGGCTAGGCTCTACTGCTTGTCTGATCGCTTTCTTGCACATACTTTCCAGAACTACGTTATGGATCAGCTCGAGCAGCGCTGTGGTAGGGACTCACTTTTGGAGGATTCTCTCATGGTCAACTTCATTGAGTTCGCATACGGTCCTAAAGGTCATGACCACTTAAAGGCGCTCTCGGTTGGATATCTGATTCGTCAATATAAGGGGGGTCTCAGCAAGTGGATGGATGATGCACCTGGTGAGCTTGCGAAGGATCTCATTAGGGAGCTGGAGGCAGGTGAGGAATACCAAGAGGAGGATTATGACAAGGCTTCTGATGCTCTATTGCTAAGTAGTCGTTTCAGTCCTGGTAATTGGACTGGGCGTTCTGTGTGGTGATGTGTAGAGGTGCTCATTGATGCAGGATGTAACTCTTGTCCTATACCTTGCGCACTTGCGACCTTAGAATTTAGACTAAATCACTGCTTCGAGCTATACAAGCACAATTGATTCTGATGTCAAATCTACCTTATTGCCTTTTTGAATTTCTAAGTAAAAGATGCTACGTATGCTGCTCAGTGAGGCACCATGGTTTGGATTTATATGAGCGTAACTTGCGATCAGTTTCCTCCATTTAAGTAGTTGGTAGACGTTACTGCCTTAATTTCCCCATAGGGCCGTGGCAGAACTATAATCATAGGCAGAACCCAGTGGCAGCTTCCTCCGCGATAACACAACATTCACGCCTATCATCATCCACTCACGGTCACTATATAAAGCACTCGACTCCAGTCAAGGGCGACTGCGGAAATCATGGATTGAATTCTCGAAAACGAAATCATGGAGGTTAATCTGCTCGTCTGAGCTTGATAGTAGGACCAAGCATGGGTCTGGATCTAGATCTGCGGCACTGACAAATTTAAGTTCTTGTTCTCGCGGGTAACGTTTCTTAGTCTTGCTCAAATTTATTTTTGACATAAACTTAAAGTACACGGCCGGCAAGGTAGAGTCATAGCTCATTTTTGAAATACCATTTACTTGTGCTTTACTACTCTGCCTTCTGCTATACCGCTTTGATGGGCTTAAATTGCCCCCGATGCTGCCATGAAAATGGAGAATGCCGACAACGACGTCGTTGGTCTGCTTATGCACTGGCTGTACACCTGGAACTCAAGGGGAGCCAAGAAAATTATCCCGAATAAGTCAATTTGCACGACACGGTCTGGTCTCTAGATCTCTGATGGAAGACATGCAACAACAGGCTTGAAGTTCTCTTTGCTGCTGGATTAGACGAGTGTGGCGACCTCTCATGCTCGGGGTTTCTCAATTTGGCGTACGAAATTAAGATGCCCACTTGCACATTGATCTGCGAGAGCTTTTAGTCGTGCTGTTCTTAATATAGAACTAAGGAAAGGATAGAAGCTTGGGCGAAGAGCGATCTCATGAGATATTCGGGGATATGGTGTGGGTCTTAGATAGGTAACTCCCCAGTGATATTAGCAGGGGGAGTGACTCTCGTTGGATATTTTAAGCTAGAACACACCATTGAATATGTCCGACCCAAGCTACTACCACTCCAGGCAAGCACAATACATGTATATATAAGTTCTTCTCTGATCTGTCGAGATTAAGATATATTATTTATCGCGGGGCTTTTCTAAAAAAATAATTAAACTTAAAAAAAAACTAGTTTACTTTTTAATCTTTTGAAATATTTAATTTCTTTATTGTCAATTGAAATCAGAAAGGCTATTTAAAAAAAAAAAGAGAAAAGAGCTCTGAAAATGCCTCAACTTAATATCGTGGGTGCCTCAGACACTCACTTGTAACACCCAAACCTATTACATTTAACCCAATTGAAAATTTAAAAACTATTAATTATATTATAAAAAGTAAATATTTTAATTATCTTTATTAAGTAAGTTAAATACTTTTATTAATATTATTTATTTTATATTATTATTATATTAGGGCTATTGGTGAAGGCTACAGTTTGAGGCTCTAGCTTTAGCTCTAGTTATGTGTACTAATGACACGTGTGTTATATACGCCTACTTACGGGCCAGCTTCCTTACTCGGGTCCTAATTAAAGTGTTTTTTTACATTGAGTATATAAGGTGGGTTTACCCGAAATCTAAAAAAAGCAAAGACGACCTCCAGCCGCGCTAGCGTGGTAGAGTGGTAAGGCGTTGCTTCATCCATGCGATGAGCTTTCCTAACAGCTGGCCTGAGGATTGCGAGTCTATATATTGGGGGGGACTCATCATGTGAATGCCTACCATCTCTCTAGTATTATCTTCCACTCAAGTTTCAAGATAAGTATAGAGTTCATTGTCTGATGCCAATGGTTGGTCGCCAGGTAATGATGAGTTCGACGCGCGGTGAAAGTAAACCAGATAATAATCCGTAGCGGATTGTTCATCGAGTTTGATTCCTACCGTCTCCTTCTGGGAAGAGGGGGCGGGGTCTTCTTTTGCTGTTCTCTCTGGTTTTAATTTCTTTTTAATTTCTTTTTCAAATATTCAATTTATAGACCGGCTATTTGCCGGGCACTGTGCCATCACTGCTTTTTGGTCGCATTTCGGGGCTTTAAAATGAACGCCGTCTCAAGTAATATACCGCTTAAGAGCAAAATAATAAAAACTTTTCGCATATTATTAAAGTCCTTTTTAGCTTTATCTAATTGAATTAAGACCTTTTTGGCCTAGCTAGTATTTAATGTTATCTCTTTTTTATTTGCCCTTTTCTTTGTTATATTTGCAAACCCCGCCCTTTTATTATTATTAACCCTCCCGAGCCCTATATTAGCTATTTTAAAACTTAAAATATTAAGATTCTTATCTTTAAAAATAATAAAAGTAAATTTACCTAAGAAGCCTAGTCTCTTGCTATTATTATCAAGCTTAAGGTAAATAAGGATTACTTTCGCAAAAAAGAAGCCTGTATACTTTTTATCTTTACCATTGGTCATTGAATTAGCTCTAATATTCGAAGAACATGTAACTTTCGGTGCCGAGGTATTATTATCACACTCAAGTCTCAATACCTAAGTCAAAACCAAAATTACATGGAAATCGAAGACCTCACCTCCTACTTTCATCCCATCTCTCTGCGGGGCCACTGTTATTGGATCAAGGCCACTTTCACTCTGAGCCGCCGACCACAAATTTTCCACAACCGAGCACTTCCAAATTTTTCCATCCCACCAACAAACCTCCAAATCAAAACATGGACTTGTCAGAGATACCTAACGCGTCAACCACTGCAGCGATGTCAATCAATCCTGTTACCCAAGAGGGCTTCAAACGCAAATCTTTCGAAGTCCAAAAGGCTCGCGATGACCAATCTGTGGGAAATCAAAATAAGGCCGACAATGGTGATCGATCTGCGGAGCTTGCTTTTCCTTTGAAATTTGTCGTCCGGGAAGATCCAGACTTCGATGTCTTTATTGTCACGTCAAGTAGTATACCATAGAGCAGTGAATGATGATTGTCTGATTAC
>JAPZPB010000124.1:0-91840 GCA_037952635.1 Bryoglossum gracile | reverse complement strand
GCAAAGCTAGTTATAGCAAAGTAGGTACTTAAGAAGAAATTTCGTGCTAATAGCACTATTAAACGCTATAAATCACGGCTTATAGCGCGTGGATTTAAGCAAGAATATAGCCTCGATTACTTCGAAACCTTTGCGTTTATAATATGCTATATAACTTTATATATGCTACTTATAAAAGCGGCCGCGAAAAGCCTTTCTATTTAACAATTAGACGTTAATACCGCGTTTCTTATACTTAACTTAAAGAAAGATATATATATAGAAGTGCCGAAATACCTAGAATAAGTAGAACTATAACTAATTAAAGAAAACTAGCGCGTATACCTTAAGTTATGCAAATCGCTCTATAGACTAAAACAGGCTTTAAAGGTATAGTTTAAGATAGTAAAAGCCTACTTTATTAATAAAGGCTATACTTAATTATCTACGGATCTAAACCTCTTTATTAAAGACGATATTTATATCCTTATATTCGTTAATAATATGCTAATTATAAGGGAGAAATCGCAAGCTAATATTAAGAAATACCTTATTATAAAGAAATAGTCTTGCAAGGACCTTAAAGAAGCTTATATATTTATAGGCTTCTAAATCAAGAGAAATATAGTCGCAAGGATAATTACTATATATTAGGAACTCTATACTACAAAGCTACTTAAGAAGCTTAGAATGCTTGATTCTAAGCTACGATTTACGCTTATATTACCTAGCATAGTTCTAAAGCTAATAATAACGCTTAAAAGTAGCGAAATCAATAAAAAAAAGACGCTTAAAGAAGCTGAAAAGTCGCTATATAGAATGATTATAAGCTTATGCATTTACCTCTCTAACTATACGCGTTTTAATATAGCTTACGCTATAAGGCAATTAGCACGATTTATAGCTAAGCTATCTTAAATATACTTTAAATATACGAAATACCTCTTATATTACTTTAATAGCATAAAATGCACTAGCATAATATATAGCAAGATTATAGATAGAATAAGGAGCTTAGATTAAAAGATATATATAAACGCTACTTAAGCTATAAAGAATAATAAGAAAAGCTTTTAAGGCTAGGCAGTAGTAAGGAATAAAGAAGCTATATTATAGTAAGCAAATCGTTAGAAATCGATATTTATAGCATTATAAAAGGCTAAAATTATCGCTATAAATAAAGGAGGAAAGGAGAGTGCTTAGCATAAGAAATTAGCTCTAGACCTTAAAGAAAAGCATTATATGCTAATCTTATACTACAATAATAAAGCCGCTATATTATAGCATTAAGATTAAGGCAAGAATTACTTAAAATCTAAGCATATTAAACTATAATACTTCTATACTCGAAATAACCTTATTATAACTAGATAGCTATAAATTAAGCATATTGCAAGTATAGAATAACTAGCAGATTATCTTATAAAGCAATTAAACCTTTATATAATAGAGAAACACTATAAAACGCTTAGAATAACAATTATAAGGAATTTAAAGGTATAAAAGATAGAAATAAAGGCAAATTAGATCTTAGCATAATCTAAGGCTAAGGGTGGCCGTATTTTCAAGGCATTATAGGCCGCGGAAAGAAACAAGTTAATTATGCCGAGTTAAGGGCTAAATTAACGCTATTTAGAGGGCTATTTTGTTTGGAAAGTAGTCTATTTACGGACTGTTTTTAGACCGATTTTAAGACCGTTTTAGGAATATATAACTGCTAAGCTATTTCAACTAGCGCGGATAGCTATAAGTACTCTTATAGTGCAACACTATACTATATAGTGGGATACTAAACTCTATAGGAGATATAGGTATTATAGGCTTTAATTTAAGGGCCTATTGCATAAGTTAATAAGGCTCTATACTAGAGCAGTATACTTGCTTGCTATCACGCATAGGGGAGTGTTAGAAAACACGTGCATTTCACGTGTATGAGTGCTTTGTTAGCTACGCATTCCTGTATAAATTACCCCTTATATAACCTACTTACATCTAATACATTATCACTGATTCCATCACAACTTGACAGCGCCGATGCTTACCAACACCACGAGCTCAGCGAGTATGTCAACCACGGCAGGGCAAGGTATGTAAGGAAAACAAGATGAGTAAAAAAAAAAGGGTAGAGGGACTAAGCATTGAAAATGATTGAAAATGAAGAGAAGGGCCCCATCCTACGGCCTTCTAATCATGCTAACTCACTCCACTGGCACAATTGACGTGGTGCTTGCATTAAGGAGGTGCTTACATAAAGAAACGTGAACGTAACTTTTTATTGCGTGGAATTTCACCGCCTGGCAGAAGATAAATCCGGTTTTCCCATGATATTCCTCACGTGATACACATGGGGATTAAAAGTAAGAAAGCAAGCTTAACAAGGCTATAAAGTAGTAGTTCGGGGTATCTATAGGGAATTGGAGAGAAAATATCACGGTCATAATGCAATTTGAGTGTGATTTGGGCGTGTTTTGAAGGTATTTGAGAAGGGACACTTGCTTCCGCCCATTACAAGTGGGACGCACTGCTATTCCAAGTTGATTATAAAGGTTAAGCGGGGGAGGTTGAAGGGTACGGCTAAAAGACGTTCCAACGGCGCCGTATCTATGCCCCTCTTGCTCTTCTTTCCATTACAGTATTAGACTTCTACACTTCCGATGTCAAACCTGATTCTAGAGTAGTCGAGTACCGGGTCATCTGATACCGTCACGGTTCGCTACAAACTCTGTGAGAGAAATGTAGATTATTTGTCCCACTGGTAAAGTATATGCTTTCATGACTTCGACCGAGACAGGTACTTTATTTTACAAGTCATCAAGTATACAACAAACTGATAAAAGGAAACCCCGCACCAAGGGGGCGCCCAAGCGTCACTCACAAGAGTACTGTGCTTATGCCCATGAACTTCTCTTTTGTCCCCTTCATATTTCTGAGAATTAGACAATTATCACATATGTTTTTCACCAGTGAGCAACCAGAGAAGTAAAATGCATATCCCACAGAACATTAAGAAGAAAGTATTTAGTTACAAAAAGTTTCCCTTGCCATGATCAAAAGTCATCCCCTCATACCAATATTGAGGTTCAAGCAGCAGATTCCCGTATGCGTCTGCCCGCGACAGAAGTGATGGAAAAAAAGTAATCGTATCACTGGTAGTCTCCGGCCAGTGAAACTCGAATCTGCGCCGGGACACGATCATTTTGAGTTGGAACTCTGCAGCCAGGATAAACATCTCATCCACCTTCCGCATTCGTAGCTGCCAAGGAAACTCAGGACCTTTCTCCACCAGAAGCGGTTTGCAAAGAAGCTCAAGGTCTGCCCACAATTTCTCAACGTTTATCGCACGAATCGGTGCATTCATATGCTCTCGAATATCGTTCATGAATTCTCTAGCATCGTGATAGGGTCCTTTTTGAAATCAGAGTTAGAAACCCTAAGATAAAAATGAATGTAACATACTTGTAGTTGTTTCGTTGGAGAATTTGGCAATAAGTCCAAGAACCCCAGGCATAACGACTGGATGGAATGGAAGAAGCGATTTTTCTTGAGGGGAATCGAAGGATGTTCTGTCCAAGACTGTTGAGAGAATAATCTGAACTATCATCCATCTTCTTGAGCCTTCTTGTTGCAAATGGTGGAGTACGAGTTGAGAAGGTGTTCGCGAGAAATTAAGATCTTCAAGGATCCTTTCGAGCGGTTTTTTTACCCAGACCAAAGACCAGTCAATAGTACGATCTCTTTCTCTCGTCCAGAATGTTGAAGCGACACTCAAACACATCGCCCGAAATTCCTCACCCCACTGAAAATCAACACCATTGAAATTCACGGGGAATGACTTCGGGTTTCTTGCCTCAAATGTTCGAAGCGGCTTATCGTCGTCGTCTGTTGCGAGTGGTTCGACTGGCCGTTTAACAATAGACTGCAGTTGTGTTTGTGTAGTAGGAACTCGAGAATGTAATTGAGTTCCAAAGATGAGAACAAGACCAACTCCAAAAATTGCACAGAGACACGATACGATTGTACACAGACAAGATACGGTGACTGGGACAGTGGAAGGCATGATTCGATCTGAATAAGAGAAAGTAGCCAAGGTCAAGGAAGTATTATGTAGAATCAAAGTTTATATAAATGTTCACTTGTTTCTGACTAAGAGCCTGGAATGTGGTCTGTTGGTAGAAGTGCTCGTTATTGACTGGCCTGGAATGTCTCGTGCGACGGGAGCTAAGAATTTGGCTGGGAATAAGGATGATGCATTACACGGAAGCGTGGAATGTTTTGTTTGGGCAGTAGGAGCTGATGTTTCGGGAAATAGTGAAGTCTTGGAATGCTAATTATGACTTGTTATTTACTAGCATTTGTCTCGGTAATCATATCCGTCCGGCGACTGGAATTTTATGATCGGGCAATAGCAGCTGATGTTTCGGGAAATAGTGAAGCAGTTTTAGAATGGTAATTTCAGCACTTGTTATAGGCACTTACCAATGTAGAGGAGAGCATTTGTCTCGGCAAAGCAAAATAGCGAGATCTGATACAACGCCCGAGGCGAATTTTGGGTCTTGCTAATGAGAGCTGGTGTTTCGGGAGACAGTGAAGCTGCCCAGAATAATCTTTATGATTCGTTACTTACCACCAATATTTCCCGACAGTAAAATAAAGGTCTCGCGAAACCACATTCCCACAAGCCACGATCAGCACCCTGGTACGGCCGCTTAACCAGAATTGGCAGAGCCCCCCATTGCACAGCCTCCTTGGCCCAAACCAGAGGCTGCAATTCGTTATATGGACAAGTTGGGTGGAGATATTGCCTGAAGTCATCAAGCGAAGAGGCTTAATTTCAATGACGACGCGGTGCTGGGACCTGGCTTAAACCATGCTCTGTGATCTGTCCCTACCCCTTTATTTAGCGACTATGCCAGACGAGCCTTTAATTGACGGGTGAGGAGATAGAAAAGAGCCTTCGTCTTGGCAAAGCAAAATAGCGGATATCATTTGAAGCGTGGAGCCTAGAACCTTGTCTTTTAGCAACGACAATGTTTCGGGAATGAGGATGAGAATGTATCGGAATGTTTCGGGAGTAATGTTTCGGGAGTGACAATATTTCGGGAGTGACAACTTCGGGAAAATAATACAGCAGTCTCGGAATGTGTTTGGGACTTGTCATTAGAGCAGGGAGAATACGAATACTTCAAATGCACGGTATTTACAATGCTCAAATACATGCATGATCGTTATGCTAGATTTCAGTATATTATGCACGAAATTGTACAGATGAATAGTTAGATTTGTAATAATATAGGGGGAATTGTTTCACTACGGGCCTTTGCTTACGCATCTGGTAAATATGGTTCCCAACCGGGCTAGCGCCGTATTCGCCATAGTATACGGTGAGCATCATTTTATAACCTTAACAATTTCTCGCAATATGTATATTGTCCTAGACCTACTCGTCACTCGCCAGGGAAAGAGCTTCAGAGAGGTGTTGTCTCGGCAAAGAAAAACAACAAGATCTTACATCACAGCCCCAGCGTGGATTTTCGGATTTTGGTGATATTCGACAGCTGATGTCTCGGGAAATAATTGATGTGTCTAGCTATATGACTGGTCGTGAAATGAGAACTCGTTTGGAGAAAAGCCTGTAGGTGCAGTCCCGTAGATTTTGTCTCGGGAAGCAATGCTGCACCCTGCCGATGTCGTTCTCTTAGAATCTCTCTGGGTTGGCGAGAGTTAGCAGATAGGCCGGTCCAGTCAAAATTCTGCCAAGAAATCATCGATGAAGGCGTAGATTCAGGAGTTGTGTCTCAAAGTGACCGTGAAGAAGTTTTGGTTGGTCTCGGCAACGCAGCAGGCTGGTACCGTTCGAATATTTGAAGAATATTTAGGACAACTGGGTACCTTCGTCAGGTAAAGGACAAGTGACAATTGTTTTTTAACCACAATATTCCAAAATGCGAGTTCTTGTTCTAATCGATTTTGGCATGACCAGTTCTGGTAGGTTCTGGCGCTTATGAAAATGAGGTTTGGCTGACTTAAACAGCAACAGCATGCATTCTCGCACATCCGCCAGATAATCCGCATGGATATTCTTGTGAAATCTTTCCAAAGATCCCCACGACCATTTCATACGGACCCAATGGAGAGATTACTTGGGGAAACGAGTGTGAAAAGTCTGCATCTACCTTTCAACTTTTCAAGGATCTTTTCCATCGAAGAAAAACGGTTGACTTTGAGAATGCATTACTCTGGTCTTATGGCTCGATCAAGTCTGCTGCCAAAATCGAACAATGCGTTCAGGACTATCTTCGTTGTCTCGGTAACCATGCTCTGAAGAGAATTTCGAGACATACCGAATCCACAACCCCAGTCGAGTGGTTTTTGACATATCCCGCATATTGGTCTGATGGAACCGTACGAGACTTCAGAATACAGGCAGAAGCTGCTTTGCAATTGCTTTCTCCCTTTTCGAAGGTAACTACGGACCTCGATGAAGCCAAAGCCAGTTTCCTCTGTGTTGTGGACCAGTTTAAGATACCCAAATATTCCAAGCTTCTTATTGCTGACCTAGGCGGTGCAACCTGTGATCTTGCATGGGGTTCTGTGAGCGACGTGGCGGGTGAGGTCTTTCCGATCAGCCTCAACCATGATTTCATGGGCAGATGCGGGGTCCGACTCCTCGACCATGTCTTCGAGGAAGGTGTTGCACACCAAACGCTTTCACGGAAGGAAGATATCTATCCACTGTTGAATCTGTATAATAGAGATTGGTGCAAGCAAAGACACCAGTTTGATGGCACTAGGGATGTTATTGTCAAGGCTGCATTGCCAACGGTATATGTCGCGAGCGGGCAGTTTCCTGATGTTTTCATTTCCTGGTATGTGTTGGTGTATCGAGTCCTTGATACTTGCTTGCAGTTATTAAGGCCGACTAGCAGCGAGATGGAAGAGATCAACAAAGCGTATCTTGAGCTTCTTTGGGGTGGAATCGATCATGGTCTGACGAGCACCAAGGACACTACTGTAAGATCTGATTCCTCTGCCTCGGCCATTTCTAACCCTTAACTTCCCAGGACTTGATCGTGCTTTGTGGCGGAGGCGGCGCCATGAAATATGCATATGCTCAAACCGCGGACAGATTCGAGGAAGACTGCGAGGTTCACAATATCAAGGACCCAACCACCAGGTAAAAGCCCTTCTTCCTCCTTTTTCATGTTCATTTTCTAATGTTGGTAGTGCTCTTACAACCATCAAGGGACATACGCTTTACCGCGTTCAACAGATAACGAACGATTGGCTTCATCAACTAGTCGTCAATGTCTCTCCAAATCAACATGGTGACGAGGAAATTACCTGGACAAAACTGACTGGGCCCGAGGTAAGATGCCATTATCGTTCATTCGGAAAAATTCTTACTGACAATGGCCATTGGACAGTACATTTCTCGTTTTGATGAACGCTCCACGGAAGTTGGTCCATGGCTGCAGTACATTCCTCAATTTACTGAACGATCCAAGAATGTTGTTCATTATTTTGTTATCTACCCGAAATCTTGCTCCAGCTTTCCTGAACATGCCAAGAGTCCCGACGGCCTGAAAACCCTTGGACCAGCCTACGTAGTCTGGAAGCTCAACATTCTACTAACCTTCTCTAGCTGGCTGGTCTCCAAGATTGAGTACACGATAAAGGCCCGTTGTCAGAAGATGGGAGAGTTCACTTTCGAGGCTCGCAATGTCGAGACACAGGAGGATATCGAGGTCAAATCTGAGAAGGTGAACGCTTGAGTTCTGGACCTGTGTCCTTGCTTGTAGTTGGAAGAAACTGAGGTCGAAAAACATCCTTTCAATGATCATTCTTAGTCCTACCTATTCTTGTATATCCACTGTGCAAGTTTCAAGCGAAAAAAATGAGTGCCTCGCAAATACCGCTGCCAGCTACAGGCAAGTAATCGTCTGTTCAATCTGGGTACGACTTCTTCACAGCTGTTGTCGCAAAGTATTTGATACTGCAGGCGATTACTTCTTATCTCAAGACTCGTGGATCTGGGAGGGTCAACTTCTTTGGTTCTTGGGGGTTGGGGGGTTACCGACGGGAGAAGGGTTTGGGGCAGCAGTGTTTGCGAGTTTGGGAACTTACGAGCTTACTTTCCAGCGTTACATTCATCGGTCATGGATTCTACTGCGAGATGGAAGCGGCTGAGGGAGTCTAGCAATGCTCTCCACTGCTAGCGAGCAGGCATGTATGTGGCTGAAAACGATCTTCATCTGTGCAGTACTAAAGCGACTCAAAATGTTGTGCAGCGTGTGAGAAGATGCAGGTAGTAGGACGGAATTAGCCACATGGCCGAGGATCTATAGTGGGAAATCACTCATCCACCTATCTTGTAGGTCGTGAAGATTGCCGCCGCACTCATAAAGGCGCTAAACGACTCTCAGGGCTCTGCAAAAGAATGCCAGGGCTTCGTGAAAGAGTCACAAGCTTTCGATCAGACACTGCTGCAGATGGTCCACTGTGGCAGAACTAGGACGACACGCCCGAGTTGATGGAGCTGGGGCGCTGGCAAAAGATACTGTGCAAAGCTGGAGGGAGATATTGCTCGACTCTTCCGCGTGACAGTCGACAAGTAAGATGGGGTGAGTCTGTCCCCATGTGGATCTGGAAATTGGGTTAAAGATGTGACAACGAGGATGGCATGGCTGAGTGAGAACGACTATGTCCTTGAGTTGATGAGAAAGTTGAATACTGCGAGTGACACTGTTACCCTGCCGGTTTCGGCCAGTATGAGGTGAGTGGGTTGGAATTACAAGTGTTGAGTTAGGACTGAATGCATGTATAGAAAGTCTGACAAGCTTAGCGGCACAGCTCATGTGGCTAGAGTGAAGGTTGTCAACTACTGTACATATTACAGGAATCCATGGAGAAATCTGAAGAGCACATTTCCCATGTGAGGACGATGGATGAGAAGCTTGACACTCAGGCCAAGACATCCAATCTGATTTTGACAACGGTGAGCAGCGGGGTAACGTATTTGCATGTCCCTACTCGGTGTTCCCTGCTCCTTCGGATTCTTGGGGGCTAGAGTTGACACTGGTCAGCTTGATTAGGAGCCAAGTTCACACTATGTGGCTCTTGATCTAAGGGATCCCTTTCCCACTCTTCAAAAGCCATGTCCTTGTACAACAGACTTGTCCTCGCGGATTAGGTACAACTTGGCAGCAGGCTCTAATGAGCCTGGAGGATCCCTTGGGATTTGTAATTTTTGTTCCTCTGGAACTAGTCAATTTCTGAAAAGTATGTAGAACCCTCAATCATTGATCATTTGGCTCAGGGCTGCCAAATCAGATGCTAGGGATCACCCCTATAGAGAGAGCTTTGAGGATTGTTCTATTGAGGAATGATTCGAAACAACAGCTATGCCATCGACGAGGGTTCTACGGAAAGGAGTTAACTCGATCTTTGGACTAGAGGATATGGTTTCATCCCGGCCAGAAACTGACACGAGCACAACATTCTCGGAGCCGGGCCCCAGTAGCAACCAATGCCCTCGTTGCAAACCAAGTCTCCTGACTCCTCGGAAACTTGGGCTTAGTGGTAAGTCCATTTTCGTATTCTTGCATGGAGAATAGCTAGCTAGCTAGCAAATAACCGCAAGGAAGGTTTGCCTGGGGAAAGTAGGATAGTCGACTGAAGCGGGCTAACGACGAGATTCCTGGTGAAGTGGACTAGGAGGGAAAATACACTCCAGCAATAAACTTCAGCCTGTAAGCTTTGAATCTATAGTATGCTGGATGATATTGCTACCTACCTGGTTTACTCAAATATCTAAGTGTGAGGGAGATGAATACCTCGTAAGTCCTGTTTGAGATTTGGAAATATCCGGAGGGCAGCGATAGGGATTCTTACATGCTTGTAGATATCAAACCCAGATTCTCATGAATTACATACAATGGGATTGCTATGATAAACGCCATGACCCCAGCTTGAAGGTATCCTATTTAGAAATTGTATGCTTCATTTGTATGCTTCATTTCTATCTCACATGCGATCATCTCATAGCCTTCTCAATCCAAACACCACAAACGCCGAATCTATCTAGCTCATCATAACCCACAAACCTGTCAAGCTTCCTGCAATAGCACACTCTTCGAATCCCTTGCATTGACCCAGACATACTCCACACACCTCGGATCCGTCTTCCCCTCCCCCAGCGTCACCGCCAACAAATTAATCTCCAACCACGTCGGTCTCATCCCGAACCCCTCCAGCCTCTCCCACCACTTTGTAAACACCTCAAAGCCCACATGTTTATCATCCACCAAATGCAACTCAATCATAATCTGCCCAATGGGAATCGTCCCCGCGGCATCACAGCTATCCATAAACGCATTCAACGCGTCGTATTCCGCACCTTCTACGTCTATCTTCAGGATATCGATGTACGAATGGTTGTTCTGCACCATCAAGGAAGAGAGGGTGAAGAATTGAGGCGTTCTATACAGATCGTCTTTCGATCCCAGGCCGAGTTGTTTGAAATGCGCGCGTCCAGAGTGCAGCTTCGAAATCTGGGGTCCAAAGCCGGTGACACTATAGTCATACGCCCAAATGCCCGCACTTGGCACTCTAGCCAGCATTTCCGCTTCCCATGTACTCTCATCGTTCACCCCAAAGCTATAAATCACCGTCTCGCTCCTCTCATTTTGTTCATGGTTTGACACAGCGAGCGAAGGCTTGGCTTCGTAGAGCGACATGCCGCAGACCCATTTCCCGCCGTCCCCCAATCGACCTACTCGCTGAATGTCGTGCGGACAAGTGTAGGTGGCGGGGAAGAAGTCCCAGATGGTGTAAGGGTATTTACCAAAATCGTCCAACTTCTGGGCCGGGAAGAGGGGAATTTGAGGGTTGGAGGGGTGGGAGCGGGCCATTTCGTGGCGGAGGGAGACGCTGCTGCGCCAGGCAGTTTCGGAGCGTGCCATGCGTTGGCGAGTGGTGAGGCCAATTGTTTTTGGAGCAGACGATGGTGTTCCTGGTGGCAGTGCGGAGGTGATATCCAGGAGTGTATGAGATTGGCGGAAGAGAACGACGAGGAAGAAGAAGAGGGCAACGATGAACCAGAGGTTGCTGATGGAGGCGATTCGGAGACCCATGTTGAAGGGTCGTTGGACGCAGGTACGTCCTGTAGATCCAAGGATTCGAAAGTTGAGAGATGCAGAGAGCCTGCTGTGCACCGTCAAACTGCGGGGAACCTCCTCGAGTACTTGAGGAAAATGAGGGCAAGAAAAAGCAAATCCAAAAAAAAGCAAATGACCTATTTAAGGGCAGCCAGCTGACGCTGTACAAACGGTCTCAAAGACAGAAAAAACTCCACAAAGAGATATAAAGACGAAGAAATACAATGAAAAGCTGACAGTTTTGACGGAAGAAAGAGGGGACAGAGCAATGACTGACCTGTTTCACCAAAACAAAGTACAGTACCAAGACCAGATGAAGCCGAATACGTGCTAGACGTGACTTTGGTATTCCGCAAAGGCTGAACTCCACTTACAGTATCTCCTCAGCCTGTCACCTTTTCCCGCCGCCAGCACATTGGCGTCCAATGTCTGAAACTCCCAAGAGCCGCGGTCACACTGGTGGAGAAGCATCAAGCGATTCGGAAACAGAAAACGATAGAGGATAAGCACGCGGTAGGAACTTTGATGGGGGTATAAAGATGAGATGGAATATGGTTGGTGAAGAGGACTGACTAGGCAGCTTTTGCGGAACAGGGCGAGTGTTTCAAGACGTTATCAAACGCCAATTTTCAGAGGTAGGGCTGGGGATGGGAGATGCACATGGTTCGCATTGAGGATCGACTCATGGGTGAATGTGGGAAGGTTTTTCGGTGCAAGATGTTATTTTGACGTAAGGTCTGTGTGTAGACTGTGGCGGGGTTTTAACGAGTAGAGGGGGATGGCGAGATGGCGAGTTCATCTGTCTGGTTGACATAGTGAAGGCGAAGATAGAACGTAGTGCTGTGGAAGATCCGTATTCTGATGTTATTGTTGAATTTGCATTTGAGATTCGCCAGTATGGTAAAAGTTTACGTATGGGTTGGTTCGGGAAAGGACAAGATCTTGGGGTTTCCCAGCCGGGATCTTCAAAGCGATTAGTTAACTGGGACTCGGGTGACATCGACATGTTCCAGAAATCGTGCTTGGGTTTTGGAAGAAGTTTAAGTCTATTTAAAGTACGTGGATGGACATCGTGGGATAGGAATTATCTACATTCATGAGAGATCTTGGAAATAGAAATCGTGTCGTGTTGTGGCTCTCCTAGTAAATCCGGATGTTAAATCTCAAGAAGTATAAATTTAATCCATAGCAGGGAGGGACTCCATGGGCGACGAGAGTTAGAAATGGCAGTTTTTTTTTACTGGCTCTGCTTCCCATTTCAGGGTCCAACCTCATCAAGTACAGTACATTATCGATCGATGATCAATGGATCTCATCCGACTGAATGGACCTGGATGGATGAAACCCATATACAATACGAGCTACAAACAGGAATATTTTGCCTCCTTCCGATTCCCGTTCCGAACCTCACAATACTCTCCCTTCACCTTGGATGCTCAATGCATCTATGTTCCCAAACCGGAGCATCAAGAGTCCAGGTGGATGAGCTTTGTTAACCCCAAACCCGCAAAACATATTGGTTTGATCCTCACTCGGGTTCCATATATATGGACCAGATAAGAAATCGCGTGCAAAAAGAATAGACATTTTGATCAAGTTGTCAGCTCACGGCCAGAACGCTACCTATGCACAATCAAGTCCCCACCAAATGCACCCCTCCCACCTCGTCCCGTCCCATCTTTCAAATACACAATCGCCTTAGGTCCTCAAAGCTCAATCTCAAATCTCATCAAACGACAAATCCGAAATCTCAGTCAAATGTGAGAAAGGCAAATGTGCTCTCAAGCTCAAGCGGTGCTGTGGTGCTCATACCAACGCTGCGTCATCCTGGGGTTTGCCCAGTTCTGTCTGTCGTATTTCGTAAAGCAATCATTATCGTCAACAATCCAATTCAAGGCAGTTATTTCCTTCACTTGCTTCACCCTAACCTTCCTCTTCTTCCTCTTCAACGGGAGCAGGAGTTCTGCGTTCTGTTCGACGTTTAGGGCGTCGATGGCGAGAACTACTGATATTGCTAGCTGAATCATCAGGTGCAATCTCGCTCATCATCTCATCTCCCGGATCCCACTCGCTTTCGCTCGTCATCTCACTTCCTTCTCCCCAGTTTGGGCGCTCGTAGCCGGGTCCCAGGCCAGCAGATTGAGGACCAGGGGTTACGCTGAGGACATCGGGGTGTTGGCTGGGGCGGCGGGATTGCAGGGACATGGAGAGGCCGGCACCGCGTTCGCGGAGGGCGCGGCGGACCATTTCGGCTTTGCGGTGGAGGCCTTCGAAGGCGTCTTCTAGGGCTTCCATGCTTTGATATATTTCGCGCTCGACTTCGGCTAGGACGGCGATTTCGGTTTCTTCGTCGTTAGAGATAGGTTGGCGTTGGGTGAAGGGGGTGGGGCCACGGGATACGAAACCGCCCATTGAGGGAGAGAAAGTGTGATTCCGAGATGGGGAAAAGGGGGTCGTGGTTCTTGAGCCACCGGGTATACCACGAGGTCCAGGTGACATTGGTCCTCGGAAGGGGAAACCATTTGCAGGGGTAGGTCCACGAGATGGTGCAGGTGAAGGATCAGCAGATTGGTTCTCTTCAGCTCCGGACCATAAGAAGCCATCAAATCGACCAGAGGTAAGAATTTCCCATTCCGAAGGGTTGATACTTGACATCGTGGCCAGAAGGTTGTGGAGGTTGGGGTTTTTCAGGAGATATATAGCTGCCTCGGGGTCTCGAGGGGAGTTTGGTAGTCTGTACAATTTTCTTAACGATTCAACAGTCTTGACCATGAAGTCTGACCGGGATTTGCGGGGTAGTGACGGTGCGCGTGACACAGGTTGTAATACATGAGATCCAGAAATTATGGCGTTGAAAATGGGGCGGTCCTGTTGATCAAGGTGCGTTAAGATCGCAAAGGACAAAGTCTCATCATCGACTTCTTGTGGAGGTGTGGCAGCGGTTTGAGGACAGCTCGAGAGCCATTTGTTGACAGCAAGCTTAGTCTTCTTCGACTGTGCAAGGAAGTGATCGCGATATTCATCAGCAATATCAGGATCGATCTTGACCGGGGAACCAGGACGGATAGGCTCGCCGGCTGAAATTCCAAGGCCATTGATCTCATCTGCATGGGTGACACCAAGCGTAGCAAAATCAAATGCAGGCCAAATCGGAAGATCTCTTCGGCCGCTGACCCATTCCAATACCTCTCCCCAGCCTAAGCCACGACTGCCTTCATGTGTAGCAAGATCGGGATTTTGGCACATAACACAAGTACAGCCTTCGGAAGAAAGATCTCTGTTGAATATATTTTCCAATCTGTCAAGCAATCTTCTTGCGACTGATCGATAACCTGTAGCAACAGCTAGAGATCCATTCTTGTGAATGACTGTCTCGTATTGGTCCAGAACGCTATAGAATGGTCCGAAAATTCGCTCAATGTCAGAGGGTATCGGTGTATTTGCTTTCTGGGCTTGGGACACGGTAAAATTTGGGTGGGTAGACAGCAAAGTTTTCGGAATTGGTCGAAGAAGGCCTCCATTCTGCATTAAATAGTCCACCCGAGGTATATTGATTGGAACATTTGGTGGGGGTGGAGGCGGTGGTGGGAGCGGTGACTGAAAAGCACTTGATTGGGATTCTGGGCCTTCAAAGTGGATGAATGGAGATGGGGTCGGCTTAGGAAATTCTGCCACCGGTGGAGGGGGGAAAACGGGCGTAGTCTGAGTTGGTGTTCTCGGCGATTCGTCTTGTACGGACTCTGGTGAGGTTTCCTCATCAGATACAGTAGCTCTTTGGGCTTCCCCCGAATTCCTCTTAGGCGCAACAGATGTAGCGTTTGAATCTACCCCAGAACCAATACCAGAATCTCGAATATGGGCATCATCGACCGTGTCTTTCTTGATCCTCGGTGACTTGATTGCCGTGCTAGCCTTTGAGGTCTTCGACTTGATCGAGAGCTTCGACTGTCCATCTTTCTCTTTTGTCTTTCTAGAGAACGACGAGCTTCGAGAACTCGGTCGCGCCTCTGCTTCTGCCGCCATATCCTCCTGTACTTTCGACATCCGGGCTGAGTTGGGTTTGGCAGGTTGCGAGAACTCAGTATCTGGTGGACTCGGCGGTCTGCCATCTCTGGTAACATTTTCTCGAGGGGCCGTGAAATGCTCCGCAGACTTTGATCTTGCTTTCTCCTCCGTACTAATATCTGTAGATTCTGGGGTATATGGGCTCTTTATCTTGGAAGGCCGGCTGACATCATCTCTGCTGTTGATGGCTTCCTTGCTGTGAGCTTTATTAAAACTCGGGTATGGTAGACTGCTTCTCGACGATGCGCCAGGGGCAGAAGCTGTTCTAGATAACTCGGGAACAAGTTCAGCCATTGATCTCGATCTCTCAGATCCCCTATCACCGTCTTTGTCCTTCTCTTTCTCCCTCTTGCGTCGGTGTGGTGACTTGACAGGCTCCCCAGTCTCTGGATCGATTATCTTCGGTCTGGAGCTTCTCGATTTGTGAGGCCGGTTTGGATCCTTCTCGCTCTTGCTGCGGTGTCTTCGTTCGCTGGGCTTCTCCTCAAGCTCATTCTCGCGGTCCTGATGTGCCATGTTGGCGTTGGGCAACCAGAGTCGTGCGGGCGCTTAGGAGGTGAGTTTTGCTGGATCGAGCCCTCCTCCGCTCGGCATGGGGAGCAACCTTCTCGGCAGTGTACTTCCAAGTCACGACAAGCTGGATAGGCTACGCAAAGAGCTCCAACATTGCCTGGATGCTTTTATAAGAACATAAGAGGTAGCAAGGTGGTAGTTGTTGTCGTTGTCGCAAAATGGCGTTGTGGATCGATATTCGGGGTTGGTCGTGGACGGCAATGATTGGGCGTGGATGAAATCGGGGAGCTGCAGGCCTGCGATCGTCTAGGAAGGGCTCGGATGAAAAGCAAATACCTGCAAAGGAAGCAGAATATCGAAGAAAGGTGAATTACAATTATCGGATGAAATATATAATCGAGTTTTGACCTCGTCTTTCTTCAGGAAGACTTGTAGTCAGTTTTGCCTGATTGGTAGCGAGCCTGGGCCCTAAAACTTGACAAGCGGGCGCCTTTCAAGGCGATAAATCAGTGGCTGGTCCATATATCTCCTAGGTATGGTAAGATATCAGTCCTGTACCGCGCTCTTGATTAATATTTGTCAAATACTTGTATATATCGGCAGTGGTTGGATATGGGGCTTCGAGTTCCGAACACTCGATGTTTGGCTGCTAGATAAGAAGAGCCTACAACCATGCTCGAGTTTGAGATATCTCCCACCCCGCGTTTCGAGGCGGAACATCTGATGGAGGGTTTAGGGAGAAAGAAGAAAGCTCCGTAGACCCGATCAGTAGGGTGGTGCGAAGATATTAATTATTTGTTCTGTCTGCATATCACATCTTTGGTGACCCTAGGTGGAATATCAAGGCATACCAGTTATTAACTAGCAGGTTGATCACTCCGTGAAATTCGTCCGGCCTAAATAGGTAATTTATATTCTTATCCACACTACTATAGACAATGGGAGTCTGATCGACTATATGTGCTTAGCAAAGAACTCCAAGAAAGTCTTGTATCCTCTCTCATACTCCTTGACGGCCTCACTCTAAGATCAGATCTAGCAGTCACCCATCCATGAATCATACTATTATAGTACTCAACATGCTTCTCTACCTTCAGAGCATCACCAAACTCTGTTACATCCGCAGCCTCCTCACCTTTGGAGCCAGGTAGCAACGTGGGGATTGTCGCAGCAGCCGCATTAGCTGGATCAGGCATACTATACTGTAGCTGGTGACGACTGGCTCACGACCTTGAATGGACTGTCTGGACCAGCCAAAATACACACGACCTTTCCACCCCAACAAAACTAAAATCTCGTCAGGTTAGACTTCTGGGGAGAAGGGGTAATCACATACCCAGCAGCAACCCAACCCAACTCTTCTTCCTATACATCTTCTCATGATCAGCCAAAATCTTCGGAACCTTAGCCACACCTGTCTGCGGAACCCTCGTAAGAAACCACTCATACAGCTTCACCTTCTGCTCTTTAGTTACTAGTAGATACCACGTTTAGGTCTGCCAGATCCCCATCGAAGAAATCGGGCATGAAGACCTGGGACTCATGGTTCTTGCCCGACGTGGCTAAGGTGTCGGCTCCATGGGCGGTTTGTGGCCAGTAGCCGAAGATGTCGTAGATGAAGAGTACGTATAGTATTGCTGGCTGACTTGGGACCAGTGACGTCTGTGGTTGTGTAAGGATGTGGGTTGGACAGCAGGACGTTTTGGTACGACAGGCAAATAGTGGGGGCAGTTGGGAATGATTGATACACAAAACTCTCAGCGGTATCAGAGGAGCTCGATAGAGCGGAAATGGTTGGCAAATTCCATGACCTTCAAGGTGGCATTTCCTTGGGTTGCCAGATTCAAATATGTTGCATCAGTCAATAGATTGCAAGGAGAATCGTGTACTCAACCGATTGGGTTTTTTAATGAGGCGAGAGTGGAACATACAGGTCCTCCTCCCTCCGATCGTCACATGTTCCCCTTTGGTTCGTACCCTTTTGAGATAATCGGGGGGACACTGCAACAGGCAGCGGAGTGGCCGCCGATGGACGTCTTGACTCGAGTATAATGATTGAAGGAGAGAAACGACAAAAGCAGCCCAATGTTGAATGATACCACTTGGGCGGTGAGATCCAACTGACTTACGAAATTAAGTGCAGAGAGCGTGTCAGGGAGATTATGAGATGGGAGGCCGAGGCACAAGGTATAGTAGGGCAGAGGAGCACTGCGCAAAGTAGTGCTTGGGTTGGACTTCAGAGTGCTGAGAAGGTTTGACGAGAATGACGAGAGTTGAAGCTCCATCTTGGCTGCCTTGATGATGGAGTGCGAATGAAATGGGGAAGGAAAAGCCAATCTGGATAATATAATAGGCGAAGTGCTAGCATCCACCCAAAAGCTTCGTACTGAGCAGAACCGTACCTGGTGGGAATGTAGATGTAGGTATGGATCTGTCGATAGTGGGGGTTGATGAGTTTAAGTTGCAAAGATGGGGGCCAGCTTACAAATTTCCTGGATTGGACCGGATTGGTTACTTTGTTGATGGTGTTGGACTCGTATCGGCATCAGCTTCTCTTCTTGGCTTCATTCAACACCACCCACATACATATATAGTATCACCAAAGCGGTTTCCGACTAAGAGCCCGAAGCCCCAGGAAGGCCGAAATGAAGTTATAGCGTTATGATCAAGCATTTGACTATTCGTCAGACCATCTGTACTTTCGCCGGAGCGGAGCCTTGACTACGAGATAGACGGCATGCTACATAGCGCCATGGCCGCAGTCCAAGTCCCAGAGTAATGAGTTCTCGCAAATATATGAAGCTATCAAGGCCTTCATGAGGCACACACGAAATGATATCTCAGCCGGACAGGGATATCGTCATCTAGACAGGCTCGTATCTGATGTCCTTGAAAATTTATTTTGCTTAACGCCGCTGCAGGCCAAGCTTTCACATCAATTGAAGCTCAATGATGACTGCCGCGTTTCCTTCTGGGAAACGACTTTTGCCCTTTCATCCCGATTTCTCCGAGCTGTACCTTGCCATTACGCAGAATTGGCAACTGGTAGTCATCCTTTCTATCAATAGAAAACTCGTCCCTCTTGAACCTCGATTCTCCGTCCAGAACTAGCTCCTTCAGCGCTCGACCGAGGAGAGGCACAAATTTCATCGCCCAGCCTGCGGTGAAGATAGCAATACTGTCCTCCGGACCTCCGTTCAGATACTTCTTCGGCAAAAAGTCCAAGACGAACATGTTATCTGCACTTCTTGTTAGCAATGCTACTGAAACCATCCGGATTGAATCACCGAAGATGTTCGTCTGCAGGCATGTTAGGCTGTATGCAGGCACAGAGCCATCCACACCAGTGACGGTGTTGTGGATGAAACTCTGAACATTCATCACATCCTCCGTGCTGATTTCTGCTGCTCTTCTCTGCGAGGGATCTTTGATGACATTGGTAGCATGATCAACGGCGATTCTTGCCAGATTTGGTATCCCCCAAGGTACAGGGGGGAAGCCATAGAATAGTTGCGGTTCTTTCTTCTCGTTGTCGTTTGCGAACTGGAACCACATGCCTCACGCTCTGTTAGCTTTTTCTTATCATTTCGTGCATCTAGGGAGGCGCTTACTGGGGAAAACAGTTCCATTGGGACCGGCATTGACACTAAAGTAACTGGCAACCATCTCCCAGATCTCTAGGTCAAGATGGCAGTCGAAGCTTGGGGTCAAAATGTGATTTGTGTAAGCGCCACAAGTGATGATAATCTTCTTACACACGAAATTGGAAGTACTCTCATCTGGTCTCTGTACATCCACCGTCCAGGAGTCGTCCCCCATCGGCTTGATCTTAGAAACAGCTGCAAGTTGGCAGAGTTCTGCTCCATATGTCTGACAGAGTCGGTATAATGTCCTAAGCAGTTGAGGCACATTAATGACACCGTTGTCGGGGGCTTTGAGGCCAATCCAGTCATCTGGGATGTTCTTGAATGGGAATTGCTTTTCGATTTGGTTTTTGTCCACTGTTCTTGTCATTCATATGTCTGTATTCGGATCCATGGCATTAATTACGCTGTTTATAACTCATCTTGAGTCTCTCGAGATTCGGAATGGGTCCAGTCAAGGTTCCTGTTCCTTATTAGCCTTTCTATCACCCTAACCCAAATCGTTCTTGCCTTCTGGCCCCCCAGCCCCATACTTGGGATCCCCAAAGTTCAATAGCCCAGTCATCAGGCGAAGGGAATCGTCGCCAGCATCTCGTTCAAGTTCATCCCAGATATCCAGAGCCTCATGAGCCAGGTCTGCCATGAAGTCCTCAGTATACATTGTCCTGAACATTCTGACGATATCGCCGGAGCTTCCAGCCTGGTTAAAAAAGGTGCTCTTTTCGAGGACGAGTACGCTCTTGCCTGCCTTAGCAACTTCATATCCTGCGGCCAGCCCAATGGCACCACCACCGATAACGACTACGTCGTATGTTTTCGGGGAAGACATGTTCAATGAAGGAGACTCAGATTAAAGTTGAGGGTCAAATTCAACGGAATGGCAAAAATGCAACAAAAGTCCAAATCGTATATCGAGTGTTGCTGAGTAGTGGCTGGAGAAGAAGAGACAGAGTCCCGCCCTGCTTTTGCTCATGTAGCTCTCCGCAGCCTCTCTGTCACTTGCCTCGATTTTTCTCCGCCTCAGGTGGGTCTACGTTTGCGGCAGCCAAACTGCTCTCAGCCCGCTTCAAATATGATGTTGGCGGTGTTTGGCAACTGTGATTGGGTTTGAGGCTGCAGCAACAAGCCTTATTTGCTGTTGTGACCTTGTGGCTTGGTGGGGGAGCTGGAATCTCAGACTTGCAGCGCTCGGACAAAGCACGACCACCAGACATATCATTTTTCTGTGAGAACGTATCAAATGGCCAAACTTGCTACCCCGCATAGTTCAAGCTAAGAAGCAAGAACCACGGGCATTGCTCATCGTACGAAGGTACACCTAAAATAATATTATCTGACTCCAATAGTTAGCTTGAAGTCAATATTTAACTTCATCTTGACATTTAGTCTCCTGTTAATACTAAATTATTTGCTTGGATGCAGGAATGGATTACGGTAGAAAAGCCGGTATACTACTATACTGTGAAAAATGTCGGGGACTCTTACGAGTAACTTGCTGGGGGCGGCAATGCCGGTCAGCGGCCCGTCAATGGCCTGCCAGTGGCTTTGGCCCTCGCGAATGTCGTCACTCGCTACAATGAGTTTTGCTTTTCGTATGAACAGCTTTTTCAAAATCTATCGACCGCTCCCGAAAGACAGCCTTGGTCTCACCACTCGCGTCAACAGGCAGTCCCGCCTTACCCCTCTTTGGTCGTACTAAATGGAACAGGGATATCTCATGGGAATAAATGATAGCCAGTGCCTCCTCGCTTTCACGGACTCAGCTCTTTCTTTCCACGCCTCAATACGCCCTTGGCGGTGTATGGCTGCACGGGTTGTCATATCTAACATTAATAATGGCACATTATTGCAGACGGGTTGATGGGGGTTTGATCATGTTTGTTTCACTTCTTCTGGTAGGGGGAGAGGGGTAAACTGCGCAGTACGACGTGAGTCTCAAATCCAGTCTTGGTTACAGAAACATAGTCAATGATGGCATGCCAGCGCATCGCTCCGCTCAATTAGGAAGAGCAAACTGCTTCCTTGAGACTTGGTTACATGAGGCCCAAAATTGAGCTAAGAAACCCTTCAGCATTTTTCTATGAGATACATTCACGCTCTCTTAGGGCCTACAAATCCGCTTTGCTCTTCCCCTCCCCCAGAAGACTTGCCCCCTCCTCACAAACACCTTCTTCATACTAGTTAGTCTTAATTCTTCACCATGGCTACCAGAGAGTTTCCTTCAGTTCGAGGCCACTGGGCTCAAAGCGTTCTGCGTCGAGAACTTGCCTTGGAAATTCCTGCCGTTGCCGACCGCGGTCGAAACTTCAAAGGGCTTCCCCCATCCTTCGTTGGAGGCACCCCTGGAGAAATCATTGTGTTGAATCCCGATCAACTTCCCGCCGATACTACCCAAGATGAGGATATTGAAATCCCAACGCATGGTTTCCGGTCTCCCATCCCAATTATGCCCGATTTGGAAGAAATGCGTCTCTGTATCATCGGTGCTGGTGTCTCAGGACTGTACATTGCAATGATTTTAGATTCTCTGGAGATTCCAAACCTTGAGTACGATATTCTGGAGTCTTCTGATCGCATTGGCGGTCGTATCTTTACCCACCAGTTTGACAGCTCGACACCCCACCAATACTACGACATTGGTGCTATGCGATTCCCTCGAATCCCTATCATGGACCGGTAAGAGCCAATCGTCCTTGTGTGCTAAGCAGGTAGACTAATAGGGCAGAACCTTCGACCTCTTCAAACGGATCGAGATCCCCAAGGAGAACATGATCAAGTACTACTACGGTTCTAGCGATGGCGTTGTCAACACCCCATCCTACTTCAATGATATTCTCCAGCTTAGTGGTGCCGAGGGGCCTTTTGATCCCTTCAAAATCAGCAAGGCAAACAGAGGGCCAGTTCCCATAAAAGCCGTCAGGAAGGGAGTTGATAAAATCTTAGAAGACGTATTCGGGCCGTAATATACAGTTTCGCAACTCATCCTAATTTCTATCCCTTGATAAAAACGCAGATACTAACTCACTGCCAGATACAAGAAAGAGCTGAAGAGAAATTGGCAAGACGGGTACAAGCTACTGATGGCGCAAGACATGTACTCAACCAGGGAGTACATTAAGACAAAAACGTAAGCGTCACCTGTCTATACCTCTTATATGATGCTGACCTATCCATCAGGGAGTGGAAAGACTATGCCACAGTGCAGTGGCTGGAAACGATGAACAGGTACTTGACTCCTTGTTCTCCATCCTGACAATAGCGCCTAACCCCTCCAAGCGCTTCAGGTCTTTATGACCAAGCTTTCACAGAGAGCGTAATCGACTCATTCGATTTCGACTTTCCCGAGAACCCCGACCCAAAAGCAGAGGCCGCGGAGCGTTGGATCTGTCTCCTCGGCGGATCTCAGCAGATCACTGATCGCATGGTCGACCGGATCTCAGTCAAGCCCAAGCTGAACAGCCGCGTCACAGCAATTTCTCTTGACCGAGCCGCTCCAACAAACAAGAAGATGACTGTTACAACCTCAACTGGTCAAAAACGGATCTACGCGACAGTCTTCAACACCACGACTCTGGCATGTGCTCAACGCATGGATCTCACCAAAGCTGAGCTTCATCCTACGCAAAAGGATGCTTTGAGATGTCTGAGATACGATGCCTCCTCTAAAGTAGCCATCAAGTTCTCCTCCCCCTGGTGGATCACAGGTGGCATCTCCAAAGGCGGCTCAGCTAGCACCGACCGCCCCATCCGAACTTGTGTCTACCCCTCGTACAACATCAACGACCCTCTCGACAAGCCAGCCATTCTTCTCTGCTCATACACTTGGGCTCAAGATGCTCAAAGAGTTGGCGGCTTGATCGGCCCTGATGGCAAAGGTAAGAATGAAGAACTGAAAGAACTAATTTTGAACGATCTTGCACTCTTGCATAGCAATATCATTACGAGAGAAGAGCTGGACAAACAGTTCATCAAGATGCATGCGTTCGACTGGTATGCGGATCCCAATACCAGTGGCGCTTTTGCGTTGTTTGGGCCGGGGCAGTTCAAGCATCTCTACCCAACCATCTCTCGTCCAACTGCAAATGGAAATCTCCATTTCATCGGAGAAGGTAACCCCCTTACCTCTCTATCCACCTTCCACTCATACCACTTCACTTCACTAATCATACCACAGCAACATCAACCCACCACGCCTGGGTCGTTGGTGCCCTGAACTCGGCATGGCGCGGCGTCTACTATTTCCTCAAGAAGCAACAGATGAAGAAGGGACCTAACAGGAAGTTTTGGCAGAGCAAGATCTATCAGTTGATTCATGATTGGGGTACGATTGATGAGATTGATACAAGCAAGACTGGGTTTGGGCACTTGCAGTGTATGATGGGACAATTGAAGGTAGAAGAACAGGTTGAGGTTACTTATCCTCCGGTGGTTCCAGTAGCGGTTGGGGCCTGAAGAGGATGTTTAAGAGTTAAGGGCGAGATATCCATATCCCAAGTCAATGAAATTTGGTGAGTGATGAAGCGAAAATCTCCCATACCCCAAAATACAGGCTCCAATGTGATTACATTTATTCCCATAGCTCAAATTTGTTTTTTTGGCCATAGCTCTCTCATGACTTGGTTTTTGTAGGGCAATGCATGTGTATGGTCATGTTGCAGTTACAGAAGCAGGATATTTTATAGACCTTGGGGCGCTTTAGCTCCTGCCTTGGCCGTCACTCTTTCCGGACAGTTGGTTCCTATATATCTCGATAGTTGGATCCTGCTGCCCCCTTCTCCCCGACAGTCGTGTTTCGCCCAAGCTGGCAATTTTCTCTTCCTCGCAACGACCCACCTCCGTTGTAATTCTTGCAGTTTTGCCCTTACCGAGAAGGCATGGTCCGAGGTTTCCAAACAGTTCGGACATCACCCGGAAATAGTTGTTGATGCACAACGTCCCTTGGATGTAGCGACTGGTAAGTTGGCGATGATGAATTCCACATTATCTCCGCCAACCTCATTCTACAGCTCCTAGAAGTCACGACTGGGGCACATGATGAGTGACTCATCTACATCCGCAGTAGATGAGGCAAGAATGGACTTTGACTGCAGGAGGTTTTAGTCCCAAGAGTACGGGGGAGACATACCCGCTTACGCAAGACACAGTCATGTCTTTAGTTTCACTTGTGAACTCGTTTTCTTCCCCTCAGATGTCACTAGCCTACTTGGATCTTCCACAGAACCGAATGGTCATCACAACCGCAATTTCCAAGATAACTAACTGATGAGTGGTAGCTATGGCGTCTGGTGGTTTGTTTATGTTCGGAGTAAGGGAGTAAGGGTGGCATGACGATGGGAGATGGGAATGGCGTCCAGGAGTTTCCTGCATTGCTTCCTGCATTGCTTCCTGGTTGTTAGAGCGTTGGAGTTGCAGACGTATCTGACACGAGGATAGAGAATAGATCGATGTCAACCCTTCAAAGTGTTTTCCAAAGATGAGGGTTTCTACTGCATCATGTGACCATGGTCTCCGCCATATATGTAAATGACACTACTGTACCCCGAGAGGCACCTTTGCCTTATCACGAAAACGTAAATTTACAATTACGGGGGCAGAGATTCGTAACAGATACATGAGGAGCATGTTCAAAGCTCTGCTATCCTGATGTCTCTCCCTAAATGACATTCTACATCATTCACTCTTGTCCCTCCCACTTCGTGACTCCTAACGTCTCCTTCAGCGCCTTCAACAATTCCTCATCATCAAACGTCTCCCTCAGCGTTCTCAACTGCAACCCAAACCTCTCCAAATTCCCTGTATCTACCACAAACACTCCCGGCAATTCCTTCATCCCCAACTGATGCCTCACTCCCGGCACCTGGAATAAATTCACCTCCGCCGTCTCTTCCTCCGTCCTGTACCTCACCCCAACCGGCACTCCGCTCTTCTCACTAAGCATCCCCGCTACCTCCTCAATACTCGGATTCTCACCCGCCAACTGCAGCTCCACACCGTTGAACTCCCATTTCCGGCACAAAGCTTCGGCTGCGACTATACCAATATCTTTGACATCTACATGACCTAGCTTCTCGCCAGGGCCATAGGATACTGTTAGGATGTGTGAAGAGACGTAGTCGGGGTAGTGGCCTGAGCAGTCAGGGAGCACGTAGTGCGTGTTGGAATACCAGCTTGGTCTCAGAATTGTCCAGCAGGGAAGGTCCGCCTCTTTCAATAAAACCTCAAGCCCATACTTGTTCTCATAATAAGCCCGCATGACGTAGTTCTCTCCCCTCGTCTCCAGCCATCCGGGATGCAGCTCTGCGCAGATCACGGTGCTCAGGACTACGTGCTGGACATTGGCGGCTTTTGCGGCAGAGAGCATGGATGAGAGGTGTGTTAGCTGGTGGTGCGGGACACGCATGTCGCAGAAGGGATTATAGAATATTCCATGGACGCCAGTGACTGCTGCTGCTAGGGTTTCTGGTTGGGAGAAATCGCCTTGGACGAGCTCGACTCCGAGCTTTGAGATCGCAAGTGCTGGCACGGAAGTAGGATCGCGGACCAGTGCCCGGACAGTGCAGGGCTTCTTGAGGAGAGCACGGCAGGTTGCGCCGCCCTGGGCTCCGGTTGCGCCTGTAACGAGGAAGGTCGGGAGGGGTAGTTGACTCATGGTCCTGTGCTAGATATTGAAGGCGGTGATGAGTTCAGAGGTGCAGATCTCGAGTCTCGGAAATGTTGTGGAAATGTTGTGGAAATGTTGTGATGGATATAGAACCGGGAAGGTTATGGTTTGGGGGACCCAAGCCAAGCCCAGAACAATCTCTCTCCAGTCGCTAAGTCGACAAATGTATAAAAGTCAGCGAATCTCAAGAGATACCTGAGGTCGCCGGAAGAAACGCCGTAATACAGTACCTTCGTATAGACTCCATGCAATCAACGCGAATCCCTGCCTAGAGTCTGGGACCTAAACGCATCGTCTGAAAGTCGGCGGGTCCAGTGCGAAGATGAGGAGGAGGTGTAAGGATGGGTTTGAGAGGTGAGCTTATACCTGTGAGTTTATACCTGTGAGTTTATACCTGTGAGTTTATATCGATATTTTGCTTCAGCGGAGACAAGGTCGCAGCTGAGGCTAGATTGCCTGCTTGGTGCAGTACTATGGCTCGTTTTGAAATATTCCGGGTTGTTTTTCTGCGGGGGCTTTCGGGACGCAATGGGTATTGAAGTACCTGGGACTTTCAGGGCTTTCAAGATAGTTCGGTTCGTAACTAGTTATTATTTAATCTCATTCCGACGGTATCCTCGCGTCCCAATTCATTACCCACCGCCTTTAATATAAGTAATAATATATATATATATAATTACAAAGATTATGTTAAGGAATTGGGTAGTTTAGCGTAGATATAAAGGTCTAGATAGATTACGCTAAGGGTAGAAGCTATGAGCGGTTTATTAATTTCTAGAAGAGAACTCAGCAATGGGTAAATCCTATAGACCTGCTAGCCTTGAAAGCCGACTGATCTGTCGGTATCAAAAGATGGAAAAGCCCTCTGGCGGCTTCGTCTTTGTTTTTTCTTACTCGCGCGCTACTGAGTACTATGTATTAAGTGTATCTGCGATGCAAGCATCTTTGATCACTGGAATAGTGCTATTGTTGCAGTCGTCATTAGTAATGGTTGGCAAGAGGTCGCAGTCGATATCGTTTAGGAGTTAGGTTGGACATAAGATGATATCCAGTGGCGGAGTGAGCCCGGCTCTAGGGTACGATTCTCGACTTGGTCGACATTCCACTGCCCAGCTACAGTTTCCTTACCGAATTTTGCCCGGGAATCCGTTCTTGCCACCTCGCAGGGTTTCTGCCGGAACAGATTTTGGATCCCTCCTGTCAAATAGCATGTGACTTGTAGTTCAGCATAACTTGGGAAGTTGGGGATTGGGAGAGATCGGCAGAACCTGTAAGACTCGAGGTTGGGAGGCTGAAAGAGAGGTGAGATGGTGATTTGTCTTGGGCGAGCAGAGGGCCATCGATTACATAAGCGAATAGTGGAGGCCTCAGGCCTCATCTCAAAGAAGACTTCACTCACGAAAGATACAACTCCTTCACCAAAAGATTCACTCATAAGAATACCTACTTGAGCATTCAAGATCAAAGACACTCTGGATTTTTGGAATGACTTCCCCACAGCTACCCGTATGCTTCCATTCAAGCTGACCCTGCCAGTCTTTAGAACGATATCCATCCCAAGCTTGTCCATCATCACCAGGCTTCTCCACTTGTCCTGTCAACCCCCCGGAAATCAAGTTCGGCTCATTTATATCGCTTATACTACAAGACTTCCAAGCCCTTTAACCCACTTAGCCGCTGCTTTCGTCTCGTCAAGATTCCCTATTCGCTCGTTCCCTTTCTTCTCACTCCTAATTCCTCCTACTCCTGCACTTGCAGGGCCCAGACCGACATCATAGCCAGCCGATCACCTCACCATCTCGATTGCCCCCAAGCCACCACCTCCGTTCGTTCCAAGGTCCGACCTCCCCCTTTCCCCGAGCTCTTTACAGTAAATCCAATCCAAAGTCCTGGCCTCCTCACATTTTGGCTCTGGGTTTTGGATTTCCGTCATGATTGCCGGAAAGCACGCGAGCGAGTTGCTGGTCTCACGAGAAAGTGGATTCTTGGTCTCTACCTCTCCTAGCTGCGTCTGCAGTTCGTGCTAGTCGGCTTGAGCAATTCTGGTGAAGATGATGAATAGTTGGTTTTGGGGGCGATGGGGATCATGGGGTGCTGGTGAGGAACCTCAAAGCTGTTAGACTGGGGAGATCTCTCGAGTTCCGGTAATCATATTGCAGGCTGCAGCTTGACAGCGGTGGAGCTTATATCCTCAGACTGGGCGAGTGCCAAGTGTTTTGAGGAGATGTGAGAGAACGTGATTTGATCTTGGAACGGCAATTTGAATATTGCGTGTCGTCGAATGATGTTGACGTAAGTGAAGATCTCACTGTAAAGGGACGAAGATCATTTGTTTGACTTATTTTATATTTTCATTTTCATCTCGGACTCATTTTGTCTGTCGAATGCGGCAGCCATGCTGCCTGTCATCTGATATTTGCAGTCCATTGTTGCTGTTCATCCCTTCTCCCATCATGCAAATGCTACTGCTAATGCTGATGCGATGAAATTCTTGTATGTTTATGCCTCCCCTCTCTCCCAAAAACATGCCCCGACAGCAAGGAACCCGTACCTGGTATCAACGCCATCACGTCTCATATGCACCGTTAAACGCCCGCAATGCCTTGCTAAAACACCATCACCAAATGAAAACTCTCAGAAGAAACATACTGATCAAGCCTCAACGTCTATCTCAGTAGCCTCCTCAATCTGCTCCTCAAACAACTGAATCTTCTCGAGTTTCCCTGAGAGTTCTCCTTGTTGTTTTTTCTGCTCCATTTCATACAAGTACTGTGCATATTTGCTGCGCTTGTTATGGATTCCACACTCCGTCTTCGCCTGGCCCTTCCATCTCCCCGCGCGCTCATCCTCTCCCTCCCTAACCGGCTCCGTGCTATGCCAGTCACCAACTGACTTGTACCCCCTATCAAGCAAGTCGTTGTACGGGACGTTGTTCTCTCTGATATAGTCCTGGACTTGCTTGAAGGACCAGCTAGCAAGAGGGTTGATCTTGATCAGCCCAGCCTCGTCAATCTCAATGATATCAAGAGACTCGCGCTTCGCGCCCTGCGACCGACGCCGTCCGGTTAAGACGGCAGAGACGGCAAGGTCCGAATACGCGCGTTGAGCAGGCTCGACCTTTGCAACCCAGTCGTACAGATCTGCATTCGTCTTCCACAGCTCCTTTCCATGTCTGGCCTCGAACTCAGCAATAGTGCTCACACCTTCCGGCTTGTAAACATGCAAGTTTACATTTGGATAGCGAGCCTTGGCTTTTTCGACGAGTTCGAGGGTTTCTTGGAAGTGATACAGGGTGTCGAGGAAGATACCGTCGATGGTAGGGAGGGTGGGGGTTTCGATCTGGAGCTTGGAGAGGAGATCGAGGGTAACAAGGCCGGAGATGCCGAAGGCAGTGGTTTGGTAGAGGTTGGGGAAGGTAATTTTTGACCATCGGAGGATATCTTTAGGGGACATTTCATTCAAGACTAAGTTCAGATGCTTGAGGTGCTGTTTAGTAAGGATGAGAGAGGGAAGGGTGCCGTGAGAAGAAGCACCGGACGCGTAGCCGGACTCGAGATTCGCGGAGGAGGAGGATTCGTGGTGGTGACCCATGATTGAGGCTGGTGATGGATTGTGGTGGGTTTTTTTCTTTTGGATTGCGGGGGAAACAAGGGAGATGTTGGTGATATGAACTAGGCCAGTGGACGATGGTGCAATTTGTGATTTCGATGGTGTGATCGACGCCAAGGTGGGAGAAGAATATACGCTTGTTCAAGGTAATGTAAATGGCTACAGTAGACAGTCGAAGAATCGATCAATCTCAAGATAAGACACAAAACAAAACAAGAATGACGGTTCTTAAGACGAGAAGGCTAATGGAGGGGGAATTGGGATATATATAAAAACAGAGTCAAAGAGTGGAAACAGATTACTCGAGTGGAGCACCAACTCCTATATTACCAATGAGGATTCCTAAGCAAGCAGATTTCACCTCAGCAGCCAGCCCCCTTACTCTGCCATCCAAGGCGACTCCCTCCTCCTCTCGTCCCCATCGCTGCGACTTCGCCATCGATGATGCTGGACGCTGCCAGCCGTTTTGCATTATGATCACACCATCCGCGCTATCCCGGATACGGTAAGCCTGATTTTAAATCCCTTTTGGCAAGGCAGGAACTAGCTTTATCCAGGGACCGCCTGCCTCTGGTTCGCTGGCCCTGACTCCCTCCGTTCAACGCGGCAAATCTCGATACAATCTCCAAACCCAAAGGCGAGAAGATAACGGCCCGTGATGCAGCCCTCCTCACGGATTCTTTTCTGTCACAGCAAAGCCAGATTACTTATCGGGCCTTGTATTGCTAGGAGTGATTATACTTGGGATTCCGTCAATGAGGGGAAGGAATAGCCTCTGTTGGAAATGCCGGGTTGTGGCTAAGAATCGCCGAAATCTTTGTCCAGGAACAGATGGATGCAGCGGTTTGCAATGAGCACGCAATGCCTCGTGACACAAGGCTAAATAGACAGCAAAACTTCCCGTCGGAGAATGTCGCAAGACTTACTGTACTTACTGTACCTAGCTTGCGGATCGGGTCCATCACCCGAGATGGTGGGGGAAATCATGATGGCACGATGGCTGGTACAGTAGCAACTGGCACTGGTTGACTAACTAACTGGCATCGACAGCCTTGTCCACAGCCTTGTCCCGCGAGGTTAAGTCCGATGGAGGGGACTTGGACGGGCTTAGACTACTGCAGGCATGATTGGAGACCGAGGACTAACCGTAGGTCCTTATCCGTCTCATGAAAACATGAATCCGACGACATGATCATGGGAAAGCCTCAGATGCACCATCGTAATCCTCCTGAGCTAAAGGAAAACATGGAGCTCGATCACTTGGTGGAGCTGAAGAGGGAGTTCCAGCTGGCTAAATAATGCCCAAGGACAATCCCTCCTTGCCAAGAAATTCACGATCCAGGCGGACGAACCAACGTGATGCTTGAAGGGATTCATATTTGCAATTGCAATGCTACCACCAAACTCCATGCTGACGTCTTGACCCTCTACCCTCGTCGAGTCTGCTTTATCATAATGATCAACACCAACCGAGTAAAAAGCTATAAAAACTATTCACGAGAGGAGAAAACTGGCCCTGACCTAGCAGGACTAACCTGTTCCGTATCTACGGGCCCAATCCGCTTACCGAGTCAAGACTTGCATCTCCTCGCCGGTGAAGCCGAAGATGTGTAGCAGGTCCAGTAAAGTGTCCCCGTTGATTCTTGCTTCGGCCTCCATCTGCACCACGGGCTTAGCATTGAATGCAACTCCCAGCCCAGCCTCTTTCATCATCAGTAAGTCGTTTGCGCCGTCGCCAATGGCTACAACTTGGTCCAGCTCAATTCTCTCATTCTTTGCGATCTCGAGTAAGAGATCCCGTTTTCTCTCTGCGTTGACAATGGTGCCGACAACTTCTCCTGTCAACAGTCCAGTTGCGGGATCGGACTCGATGGTGTTAGCATAAGCATAGTCCATGCCAAGGGAATTAGCAAGCCATTGAGTGAGAGGAATAAATCCACCAGAAAAGACTGCCGTCTTAACACCCATTCGACGCAAAGCCGTCATCAACTCCTTCGCTCCCTTAGTAGGCCTAATAACAGTCCTCAACTTTGTAAAAATATCCGCCTCGCAGCCCTTCAACAACTTAACCCTCTCCCTGAACGAGGCCGAGAAATCCAATTCCCCATTCATAGCCCTAGCAGTAATAGCAGAGACCTGAGCTTCCACGCCAATAGAAGCAGCAATCAAGTCAATGACTTCTTGTTCAATGAGTGTAGAGTCCATGTCAAAGCAGACGAGGCGTGGGTAGCGGCGGAGCACGCTGTCTCGTTGGATTATAACGTCGACGTTCCATTCTCGTTCGAAGCGGTAGATGAGCTCGTGTTTGCGCAGGTCGTCGAGCGTTATGCAAGTCGGGTCCGGGGTGGGGGAGAAGGTAAGCTCGACGATGGAGGGGTGGGTGGGGTTGTCGAGGCAGCGGTGGGAGGAGGTGAGGATGTCGGAGCCTTGTTTCATGGGTAGAGAAGCAATGAGATGGAGGAAGGAAGTGAGGCAGAGGGGGGAGATGTAGCTGCCGTAGAGATGGTCGAGTGGTTCTGGGTCTGGTGGAGGAGGCTCGAGGGGGAAGTTGGAGAGAGTACGGACTGGCGCGAGATTCGGGGGGATTGCGCGGGAGGTAGAGGTTGCCGTTGGAGATGGAGAGCGGTCGGGAGGGTAGTCGGTGATTGTTGCTCGAGGAGACTTGGTCTTGTAGATGATAGTCGCAACTAATCTACCGGAGTGCTTTCCGGGCGCAGGCTGGCAATTCGTGTGGGAAAGGGTATGGTTGAGCCCACTGTCAACAATCTTGGGAGGCGAGGTTGGAGATGGCACTCCATTAAAAGGAATCACTTTAGTTGGGTCAACTGCAGTATGCTGAATACCTTCAACGATGCTGTCGATCCCCTGGTGTCCGTCTTGCTGGGGTGGGCGGTATTGCTGATGTTCCTGCAGATAAGAGCGGCTACGCATGTTACTGCCAAAGCTCGGGCGACCAGCCCGAGCTGGAGTAGTAGCCGCTTCGGCCATGTTGTTGCTCTGACTTAAGGTTGAGTGACGAGAAAGAGGTTATAGGACTCGAGGTAGAGGTACGAGGGATCGAATGTTGTTGTGGAGGGGTAAAGTTTGCAAATGGGGCGTGCGACAACGTGCGGAATCGACGATGACGCTTAGCTTTCGCTTGCAAGGTTTAGGATTTTAGGGGTCTCGCCAGTCGAGCGACATCCGTTGATGTTATGCTCCGAACTTTCACGCTCGTTGTTTTTTGAACAAGAACTTTTGGCTATGCTCCTCAATCTCAAACCCACGAATCTCGGAATTTATGGCCAAGTGCAATTCACAAGTCTCTATTCCACTATCCAAGCCTTTGATAAACCAAGAACCTTATGATTGTGTAATGTACTGTACAAAGTTATGAATATTCCCATCTCTCCCTCCTGGAGAGCTGGCTACTGATCTAGCGCCTGGCTTCATTTCCCTAATTTCCATCCATCCAAAAGTATCATCATGGCGATAAAAAATACAACTCAAGCTTCTGCTGCCTCCTCCTTCTCAGGCTCCTCAATGGCCACTGGTTCTTCAATCGGCGCTTCGACTTCTTTCTCTGTCTCTGCTTCCACATTCTGGGGCTCTGGGGTTTTTTTGGGGACAGCGGCAGGAGCAGAGGTAGCAGGGGTCGAAGCTTGAGACTTCTCTAATGATCTCTCTAGGCCACCGAGCAAGTCTGGGAAATCGTCGTCATCGTCCTCCTCGAGTTGGGGTTGGGGTTCGGGTTCTGAAGTAGTCATTTCTTCAATCAGGGCTAGGGCCGTGGGTGCCTCCAGTTCTCCAGTTGGGGGTGCAGGGGCTTCGGTTTGCATTTCTTTAACCTCTTTAATCTTCTGCACTTCAACTACTTCTGGCCGGGGTGACACAATGGATGCTTCCTTCATCTCAATAGGAGGTGCCTCCTCTGTCAATTGGGGAATTGGTGTGGGTGAAGCGGCCTTTATGGGACTGCCGATCCGGGCATTGCTGGCATTGTCCACGATATCAAGGAGCATCTCCTCTTCCTCCTCTTCTTCCTCCTCTTCTTCCTGTCGAACCTCTTCAACAGTCTGCACCTCGGTCATAGTTGGCTCTGGGGGCGGAGGAGGGAGGTCCGTAGGTGCTGATTCGATGGCCTCCCGTTGTATCACTGCATCCAGAGCGGGAACCTCAGTCTGGGCAACTACTGGTATTTTTGCAGGTGCAAGTATAGGCTCCGCAGGTGTTGGTGCGGGTGCAGGCTCAGAGATGGACTCCACTTGAACAGGCGAAGCTAGAGGTTGAGGAATTGAGCTGAACGGTGTGGCCACTGTAGGTGATTGCAACGGCGTGTTGAGGGCAGAAGTAGCCAGAGCCACATTTTTTAGTGGACTTCCGAACTTTCCATCCATCTTCTCACGCTCAATGTTAATGAAAGGCGGCCGTGCAAGCTCGACTCCAGTCATCACACTATCCAGGCCAAGATTGGGTGAAGACTGAGGAGTTTCAAGCGCTATGATTGGTGGCGAGATTGCACGAGGTTTGGAAGGAGAATCTTGGATATCCACTGATCCTTCCTCTTCATCACCATCTTCACCATCCTCACCCTCATCACCATCTTCATCGTCAGAAGCAGCATTAGATCCATCACCCATTTCTGTATCTTCATTGTTTGCTTGCGGGACATCTGTAGCAGTTGCGACATGCTCGGTATTGATGGCTTGGGGTTGGCCCACAGCTCTATTAGCTTCCGCTGTGCCTGGGTCAATGCCGGCAGTGCGAACCACAGGAGCGCTTGTGGGAGCAGGCTTCTTCTTCCTACCTCTTCCTGGACCAGACTTCTTCTTTTTTGGAACTGGGCCTTTTCGTCTTGGTGGTGTTGCTTGGACAGGTAATGCAGTGACAGCATTTGGATCTGGGATGATTATCTGTGAAATCACTTCTCCTTCCACCTGCTGGCCATGGGGCACAATCACATCTTGAACGTACTCATTTCCTGCAGCATCTGTTCTCTTGACTTTCGTCTTAGTCACAGTTGGCACGGCTGGTACTGGTTTCGTGATAGTGATCAACCCTTTCCTACGCTTAGCGAGATATTCCACATCCAGCCCTTCCATATGTCGAGGTATCTGCTTCCACGCCTTTGCTGTGAACCCCCTATCTTTAGTATCATCCTTCTTCTCTAGCTTGTCACCAAGACTAGCTTCTGGGTCAGCTTCTTCCTCCTCAGTTGGTGCTGGTCGCTTATATATCTTCCCTGAGCGGGCGGCTCGTAGTAAGTCCTGACTATGTTGAGGCAGGAGATGTGAGTCTTTTGGCATGCCGTGAGGCAGCTCAACAGCCCATATGTCGTTCTGGGATGCTGTGCTTTCTTGGGTTGGGGGTGGTGCTACTGTCACAAAGTCCCGACGCCAATGCCTGACCGGAAGACCTTCAAAAACATCATGATCGACGTAGCCAGGGCCACGGTCCCGGCGTCTGTTTGCTCTGTAGTTTGGTGCCATAGCTATATCCAGGCTGATCGTAATTTCTCCAGGTATCTGGTAAAGGTGACAAATTCTCCTGAAAACACTTTCTTTGTCATGAAAAGAATCGTAGAACTCGGGGGAGACTTTTCGACTAGAATCACCCAAGCAGGGCTTGGCAGTATTGTCCTCGTGAGTATGATGATACTCCTTCAATGATTTAACCGCGGTACGCTGCCCTGCAACCTCAACGGAGTTCGTAGTATCAGAGGTTGCAGAATTGGGGATAGTAGCATCAGAGGTGTAGTAATACGCGGGTTCGGAATTTTCAGGCCTAAGAGCTAGACTAGACTTTGGGCTCTCTTCTTCGGATTTGGTACGTTTCTTCTGTCTTCCCCTCGCCGTCCGGACCGGCGTTCGTTGATTGTAAGCCTTATCAACTACTCTCCGGTGACTACCACGACCACCGCCGTGACCGCGACCTCGATCTCGAGCTGGACTAATGTTCATGTTAGCATTATTGTCCTTCTGAAACTCCTTTACCGGGTGTTGAATGCGACAACAGTAAAAACTCGGGAAATAAAGAATGGGAACAATTATCCCCTTGAGTTTGGTAGATGAGCTTACAGAGTTCTTTAGATGGCACAAAATAGATAAAGGTTAAATGGCAGAGAGGCGGGAGTAAAGGGGAAGGCGCGAAGGAGGTGAGGTGAAGGTAGAGTGAAGCTGGACATGCGTAAACACAATGTCTGGGGTGAGAGTTGCCAAGCATTTAGGTAAGCATTCAGATTGGGTCACATGTTCAAGATTTGAAATGCTGGGTCTCTGGATTCACATGCAAAACATAGGATTGCAAAATGATAAGTTTCAAGTCATATTGATTTCAGGCAGTATTTGAGGGCTTCTTATTGCACAGGTAGAGAGGGCGCGGCAGGTGGCTGGGGGCAAAAGAGAGACTCAGATAATTCAATACTCCGAAACAGAATCCACTTGGATTCAATTTTCGTTGATATTTCCTGGTCTCTTTCCCTCATTACTTTTAATGGAACAAAGCATTCGAGCTGAAGAAATTCCTTGGACGTATTTAAAGGCCGAGTAGTACAGGTTAAATACCAGTCAATGCTAGAATTTCTCGTTATCTTATGTGCCCAGCCAAAGCCAATTTCCAAGCCGATGATTTCAACGGCAAATGGAATTCAAATCAGCAAGTGTTTACTCGATCTCTTTACAGATTTGTCGAGACAATCTTCCGTTTTATTCAGTGGTGATGGCCAAATGCTTCATCCGGTTCTGCCTCGCAAAACCCTGTTTATATACATATATTGTACAGCCAGTGTGTTCGGCAACACCCCCTCCTCGCCCTGGATACTCTTCATCATATGTATTCCCAATAACAGCCAAGCTCCATTTCCTTGTTCCTCAGTCCCAGCTATAGTGTATTAGCTGAAGAATTCTTCATGCGGCGAATGGTTGGGAAAGAGTCCATACCCAGTGTCCTTCTGTCTGACTATGTCATTTCTCTGCCCTCGTTGCTTTCCTGACTTTCCCCCCTCTACTACCAACCGATCTAGTTGGAAGAATTGGCTCACAACTGTTTGTCTCTGTTAAAAATATCAGTGGATGCACTCAGTCGTCCTGTCCTCTCCTCGAGGCATATTCTGCAGTGTCTTTTCACCGTCTCCCAAGTAACGGCAACAATGCATCTCCACGCAGTGCACGCAGTGCCATCGGATTCCTTCATACCTTCATCGATTGTAGTTCTTTCAATCCCTTCTGCATCAACTCCTGAATTTCTCTTGCGTCTGAAACATCCTTGTGCTCTCTGAATGAATCTCTCGTCCTCCGCTTTGCGTATTCTCTGAAGTTGTATGCTGCGAACTGTTCTCCTTGCCGTAATAACTGGCGATACTGTGACACGGTAGTTTAATTAGAAAAGGTTCTCTCAATATGTATATATATATTTGCCGCCACTGGAACAGTAGCTTGGAGAAGTGGCAATGTCAAAGATTGTCGCACTCGCAGGTACGTACCAGTGATCTGGCCTGTTGTGCAGTCTCGCCCTTGACTCCAGAAGTAACTGACATTGCCAAAGATTCCGTGGCTGAGCTTCAAGTTGATTTGAAGGCAGACTGTTTAAAGAGTGTCAAGTTATCTTCGAAAAGTCGAGGTTAGCTCCGTCGGCTTAATAAAATATCCGTTCCGAGATGGAGATAAGATAAGACTGGAGGATCGGACGAAGACAGGAATTCCCCAGCACCCCACCTCATATCTCCAAGTTTTCTATCAAATTGAGCTGTTCCAATGCAGCAGAGAGTTCTCTGTACACATTGGCTCATTAAAAGATCGCTCTTTTGTATTGTCCAGTCGATAGTTAAAGATGGCTTGGCTCGTTGTGTCATTGTTTGTTTTTATTGACCTCTGTTCCCTAAATCCTCAGATGCATGCAGTATTTGCGGAGATGCCACCCCTTTCTCGCTGAAGTTCTTTTGAATATTTCGCTTTTTACTTCAGAATTGATTCTATTCACCGAATAACTGCGGCCGATGGGGTATGAAACTGGTGGCTCGTACCAGTTTACAAATTTCAAAACGAATTATGGCTCCTGACGGGGTGGCCCTGCAATTGCATCAACCAAAGTTCTCATTCGTCTCAATTCACATTATCAGCCAGAAGAACGAAGGGAATTGATTCATTCTACGCAAATTGGCATTGGCTGACCTGAGAATTATGTTAATTCGGGACTGAGGGGCAGCTGCGAAGGTGTTATGACTTTGGGGGGTTGAGAATGGACTTGGGGACGCAAGCAAAACCGCCGTTTAATTCGGGCCAGTCCTTCTATCTAGGATAAGCTTCATGATTTGTAGAGCAATGCTACTCGGCGGGGAATTTTGAACTGCAATGCTCGAGTGAGCAAGATAGCAAGCTCTCGCGACAGTGTTGAGGTTTCGGGACACCAGAGTCTCTGTTCTTTCCACTGATATCCAATTTAAGGGAGTCATCTCAATCTTAGCGTTGCAAATTGTTGTGGTAATGTTTCGAAGATTTCTCGCTTCAAAAGCTTTCTGCTTCCAGTCAAGTGTAGATCCTTTGCCTCTTTCAAGCACCCCGCCTCTACCTATGAGACCCTCCTAGATTCTTTTAAGACCAGCAGAACTAACCAAAACCTTACTGTAGCAACCTACACGGCCCTCTGCGGCTGCCATCTTGGGACCACCAATGCACCATCTCGACTCTCACCTCAACAGTTATTCTCACGCACTGCACCTGCGGAAACAACCCACCCGCTCGACACACCATTCAAGTGACGCTTGCTACTGCTCTCTGTCCTGTCTGCGGCCCCAATATACCAGCCATTCGACAGGAGTACTAGCTCCATTGACGGAAGTTGTGCTGGTGAGTGGTATGGATGAGAGCTTGCCAACAGGGATGGGGAATGGATTGGCTGCGGCCAGGATGAGTCCGAGTTTGGGCATGTTGCCTTTGGCGACTTTGAACCCGCAGATTCGCCCGGTCTCAAGGCTTCCTGTGGTTTCTATGGTTGGGGGTACTGGAGTGCGACTGCTGTTCATGGTGCGCTGTCAATATGTCTACTGTCACAATTGTGGCTGCCGCAACAGTCCAGCTCAGATAAGCCAGCTTTATAGCATTTGAGAGCTTTGTAATTTCCGCTGTAGTTGCATCTTAGATTTGGCTGATGGGAATTAATACTGCAGTTCTGTGTAGGTTTGTATGCTTTGCTGGAAACTGTAGATTGGATTCCTGCAAAGTTAGAGGGGGCATTTTATTAACTTAAAGTAGTGCGGGTATGGGTTGGATAGTTTGGAAGGAGAAACTGTCACAAACGAACCAAATCTATGGGGATGGGCTGTTTATAAGTAAATTTGGAGATTCCATAGAGTGCTTGTGATTCCCCAGGGTATTGTCATTTGAAGGTAACATGTTGGATTCATTAGAAGCACCTGCACCTCCAAGGGATTTTGTGCCGCGGTTTCTGTGGTGGTCAATTACTACTGATTTCAGTACATTTACCTGCTATGGGGTAGGTTTTTGGAGATTAGTGACTCTGATCTATGATACTTTTATGAAGAGTATAAAGATCATATCCTCAGGTTCTCTCCCTCGTTTTAGCTGGAGGCTTGCTGCATGCATGTTGTGTTAAACAGTCAAACCAAGACTTCTGTGGTTACTCTATTTGACACGGCAAAGTCCAGCAAGTGTAATTTGTCTTCCAAAAATCAAACTTGAGCATACTCCTCTTGGCACAAACAGGATTCGTAAGCTTGTTGACAAATATTTTCTTGGATTATCCATCAATCTTACAATGTACTTCATACAGTACTTGTACAAGTATTATCAGGTGCCGAATCAATAGGGGTGATGCTATCAAAATTACGCCATCGCCTGTCCGCTTTTTTCTGCCCCGCGCTGTTGGGAACAAAAAGTCCAAAAAGGTTAAACCATTTCACATTTCCGAGCCCAAGCCCAAGTTGTTCCTCCAAACCCTTTGCTTTTCCTTTACAGATTCTCCAATTGCCATTTCGCTCTTCTCTTCAATCCTCAAAGAACCCAATCCTCCATCAGCATGGCGAACCCTCCTCATGGTGGCCAACTCAAGTAAACTGAAATCTCCCCAGTCTGTCGTCTGAGCACTAACAGTTCTGAAGAGATCTCCTAGCCAGAGATCAACCACGACACGATGCTCTCGCCAAAGAAGCTGAGAAGTTGCCTGCGATTGTCCTCACCGAGAGACAACTTTGCGATCTTGAATTGCTCCTGAGCGGCGGGTTCTCTCCGCTTGAGGGTACGCTTCCTATCCAGTGGGGGGCAGTAGTACCCCGCCACCAGGACGGATACCCAACATCTACAAGGAACACAAGTGCTAAGAGTTTATTTTTCTAGGATTCATGAGCGAGAAGGACTACAACGGGTATGGATCTTCCTAGGAAATTTCCTAGAATATACCGACTTACGAATAATAGTGTCGTTGAGAACAACAGATTGGTAGATGGTAACCTCTTTTCTATGCCAATTACGCTGGATGTTTCCAAGGAGCAAATCGAGGAGATTGGAATCAAGGCTGGAGCCAGACTTACCATTCGGGACTTCCGTGACGATCGTAACCTCGCCATCATCACAGTTGAGGATGTCTACAAGCCAGACAAGTAGGTAAAAACATCCCCCGCGGCTAGCAGATGCTAATATAGTGTAGGGTGAAGGAGGCCAAGGAGGTTTTCGGAGGAGATCAGGACCATCCAGCTGTGAAGTATCTCTACCAAACTGCCCAGGAGTTCTATGTTGGAGGAAGGTTGGATGCTATCAACCGTTTAGAACACTACGATTATGTTGCTCTCAGATGTAAGGAAGTCATCTGGACTTCAGACCAAAGCTAATCTGTCTGCTAGATACTCCCGCAGAGCTCCGTCTTCACTTCGACAAGCTCGGATGGTCCAAGGTCGTTGCTTTCCAAACTCGAAACCCTATGCACAGAGCACACAGAGAGTTGACTGTTAGAGCTGCTCGAGCCCGTCAAGCCAACGTGCTCATTCACCCGGTCGTCGGTCTTACAAAGCCTGGAGATATCGATCACTTCACCCGAGTTCGTGTCTACCAAGCTCTCCTCCCCAGATACCCCAATGGAATGGCCGTCCTCGGTCTTTTACCTCTCGCTATGCGTATGGGTGGTCCCCGTGAAGCTATCTGGCACGCTATTATCCGAAAGAACTTTGGTGCTACTCACTTCATTGTAGGTCGTGACCACGCTGGACCCGGAAAGAACAGCAAGGGCGAGGAATTCTATGGGCCGTATGATGCTCAATATGCCGTTGAGAAGTACAAGGATGAGCTCGGCATTGAAGTCGTTCCCTTCCAGATGATGACCTACCTCCCAGACTCTGACGAGTACCGCCCGAAGGATGAGGTTCCAGCAGGAATCAGAACCCTCGATATCTCCGGTACTGAGCTCCGCAGCAGACTTCGTAATGGCCGTGAGATTCCTGAGTGGTTCTCCTATCCAGAAGTTGTCCGCGTTCTAAGAGAGTCTCACCCACCTCGATCTTCCCAAGGTTTCACAGTCTTCTTGACTGGCTACCAAAACAGTGGAAAGGATGCCATTGCCCGTGCTCTTCATGTTACTCTCAACCAACAAGGTGGCCGATCCGTCTCCCTCCTCCTCGGGGAGACCGTTCGTGCTGAGCTGTCCTCCGAGCTTGGCTTCAGTCGTGCAGACCGCACCCGCAACATTGGCCGCATCGCTTTCGTTGCATCCGAATTGACACGCGCTTGCGCAGCCGTCATCGCGGCCCCCATCGCCCCCTACGAGGATGCCAGACAACACGCCCGTGAGCTCGTCGAGAAATACGGCGACTTTTACCTCGTCCACGTTGCCACCTCCCTCGAGCATGCCGAGAAGACCGACAAGCGCGGTATCTACGCCAAGGCCCGCGCTGGCGAGATCAAGGGCTTCACCGGTGTCGACGACCCATATGAGATTCCCCGCAAGGCTGATTTGACCGTCGATATTGAGAAGACCAGCGTCAGAAGCGCCGTTCACCAGATCGTGTTGATGCTCGAGAGCCAGGGTCTTCTTGACCGCTTGTGATTCTGGCGTTTTTATCTCTCTATGGTCAGTTTCTTGAGGGCTTCACTGCGGCGTTTATGACAAAAGTTTACACACATAGACTTGGATGATAATGATGGACTTTCTTACATTTCTCCTTTTATGTCTCCAGCATTCGAGATTGCTCAGGGATTTACTTGGATAGCATCGTACAATACGACAGATAACTAGGCGTGTGGTCAAGAAATGCATACACTTGAACGTCGCTGGCTACCTTCTTCTCTCTCGTGAAAGTTAAAGTTTGAGATAATTGTAATATAGTAGTGTGTGAAATGTTTCGTTCACTATGGCCACTAATCTCATCTCATTCCTTCAAGCCATCTCCATGCCAAGCTTCTCAGAGATGGGCTTGAGGTTTCAAAATGTGGTTAGCAACTAAGCCGATCTCGCATTCCGACAGGGCACTGACGGCTTGCTTTGGGATAATCTGACCTGTTTCTTCTAATCATTGGGGTCTGGGAAGGCCAGGGGTAGCGTTCCTAGCTGCATCAGTCACTTAGTTAGATAACCAGTCCGGGATATATATGCTCGAGCATGTCCCTCATTTGAGCCTCCATCCTCCCACCTCACCACAAGCGTTTCATCCTCCACCATCTGTCCATCTATCGCCCGTATCTATCCCAAGATACAGCAAGCTAAGGAGATTGAAAGGTCCGTTTCGAAAGATGGATCTGCATTAAGTATCCGGCGAGGAAGCGATCATGAGGTGGGGATTTGCCCTTCTCGACCTCACATCTGATAAGCCATCCCGCCTCTCACATCCAATCCTGAACAAACGTCAATCTTCTCAGAGAAACTGGGTTGTTCAAGTTGATCATCCGTACCCGACAAGATACCGACTGTGTCGAATCCAAAGCTTGGCACAGAGCCCAGCCCAGTCCTACACATCGCTTATCAGGACCAAGGTCTCGTCGATCATGGATGGCGGGAGTGCGTTCCCGAACGCCACGTCTTACCCCTCTCACATGAGGGGTTGAGGTACGCGTGTATAAAGTACTGCGTCTCCACCCTACTTGACTTCTTCGACCTTCAAGCTTCCCAAGGAATCGCTTATTCTTAGGATTTGGAAATCATACGAGGAAAACGATAACAAATCATGTCTACTACCACCGGAAGTTGCATGTGCGGGGATATCAAATACGAGTTCACTGGTACGTCCTGCCTCGATTCACCGCGCAACACACTCGGATTTGAATAAGAAATCTATAGCTAACGGGTATGATCAGGTGAATTTGCTGCTACAGCTCTGTGCCACTGCATTGATTGTCAAAAGGTCAGTAATTGTCCAACTTAGCATAGTCGGAATGTGGCTACAGTCACCTACTTTCGGAGCGCCCTGCTCTCACCGCCCCAAAGTCACAATCTCTACTCCAATCCCAAATCCCCAATCCCCCAACTAACTCCGCCCAGTGGACTGGCGGGCCTTGCTCCTCCAATGCGGTCGTGCCCCGCACCGCATTCAAAGTTGTCTCGGGCACACCCAAGACCTGGGACATGAAAGGTGCCTCTGGGAAAATCAACAAGCATTTCTTCTGCGGCCAATGCGGTTCCTCGCTCTACACCGAGCTGGAAATCATGCCAGAAATGACGTGTGTTAAGGCAGGGGGTTTGGATGGGAAGGGAGCAAGTTTGGGGGGCAAGATTGCAGTTGAGTTTTATTGTAAGGATCGGGTTAGTTATTTGCCTGTGGGCTTGGATGGAGCTAAGCAGGAGCCTGCTTTTGGTTGAGTCGTGACTGTTTATAGCCAAGAATGGAAGGTTACTCAGGGTGTAGGTAGAGAGGGGGAGGAGAGAGTTGAAGAAATTGGAAATGAGAGTTCTCCTAATTACTCACCTAGCACCATAACTTGTGAATCTCACTTGGACCCCTTCTTCTCCAAATCACTCTTTTTTGAAATCTGGAATTCGTCTTGAGCATTGACAGCGATTTGAACACTGATGTGTCTAGGTCCGGGTCGCTGGTTATCAATATTGTGATTGGGGGGTTCGAAGAGCTGTTCAACTTCCGAGGGGAGTCAGTTAGTGTGATAGAATGAAGTGAGAAGATAAATAATAGTGTAACTCGTGTAGTGGGAGGAGAGTGGACAGCTAGTTTGGTGTAAGAATTTGGGTGTAGAGATGGGAATGGGAGGAAGGGTATATTGCTTCCAACTTTTTCAAGTGGGCGAATAGGGAAGGTAGGATTGTAACTTCTGTGTAGCTGCTTTCTTAGGAGGAGGGAAGAGGTGGGCTTATGATCGGCAAAATGGAGCATATTTCGCGGGAAAAGTAGGTGCTATATAGCCTGTGAGAGATTTAGAAGTATACCTATAGACCAAAACCGGAGCTGAATTCTGAAAGGCCGTCTTTCAAAGTCCTGATATTCAAGACTTCCACATTGACCAAGCGGATACTGCAACTAAGTTTAAAAGAAGTGGCGCGGGTTTATATGAATCCCGAAACACCATTCCGGTCAAGATTGGACTGCTCCAATTCGGTATCCTCGGAGACTAAAATGACGAGACAGCACACCGCACCAGGAGTTCATATGCAGAAGATCAATAAAAACGGGTGAAGATAACGAGGCAAAGATTACATACTCCCCTACTTATATACCCTACGGAGCAAGTGAATTCTGCTGGAAAATGAAGCTGGAAGCAAGACGAGAAATGCAGGCAAAATAGGTTGCGGTCTTATTTACTTGACGAGTTTTGAACGTGGAAAGCGGAGCCAGGCGAATAATGAATTTTGGTAGACAAGGATATAAATAGCAGCTGGGCCGCCTTCAATCTCGCTCCTCGAAAGACTGATCTAAGCTGCGCTGCTTTAACTCCTCTCTTTAGGCTTAATCATAACGGCCGGTGGCCGCCCAGGTTCGCTTGCGACTTGCATTGAACCAGTTAGGTAAAGTGGTATGGAAATTTTCCTCTGTTTTCAAAGTCAGAATTCGAGAAACCAGAAAATCTAACAGCAGGCAGGCAGTAGCAGGAAGAATGACGTGGAGGCCTCCTGCCGTACTCTAGTGCGACTTGGTACCTTGGCATAGTGACGAAATGAAGTTGAAATGGATCTTCAACCGCTGCCTGTCTGTGAGTGGATTTTCAAGTGTGAGTAAGTCTTGAAGATGAAGCAGAGTCAAGACTCTTCCATTAAATTGCGGGGGTATGAAAAAGTGCGCACGCGAAAAGAATTTAGCAATGTGACTGAGACCAATGGGGGCTATGCAAGGGAATAGCCATTCAGCTGGGGAAAGTGAATATACCACCAGAATCTTGCGGAAACCCCAACTAAAGCTATTATGTTGCCCCTGAATCCTCTTTGCCGGCTTTTCGACGAGGCAGCGGCCATGTGGATAATTCAAGAAATAAACTTGGGGATTTCATTTTATAGACAGCAGAAATTTTCAATGGATTACTCTAGTAAAAAGCGATCCTAGATAGAAAAGGGCTTAGAACACCAGTATGTCTGTTTAGTGTAAGGTTATTGGCTAGTAAAGAGACAGGTGTGATATAAGGTCACTTTAAATTTAAAAAAAAAAATTATACTCAGGTTCTTCAAACCTGTAAAGGATAGTACTAAGACATTGTTTTCTATAGTTCTACTTGAAACTAATAATTTATAATATATAAATATTTATGGATATAAGGTAGTGGTAGTTAGAGTCGATAGTCCGTGCGGGGATGGGGAGGAGTGAATTAAGATAATGGATAGGGGAGAAGTAATTCACAAAGTCCGCAATCAGCCAGTTAGTCACTGATCAATTAGCCCAATACCAACAGTGGTTGTCAGAATTATTTACGTACGGGCCAAAATCACTAAAATTACACCCGAAGTGGCCGACTTTATATATTTATAACAAAATAATAGACTAATTTTATTCTATAAAATTAAAGAGATAAGTTAAGATTAGTAATCTCTTTAGATTCTATTACTTAGTTTTATAATAAAAGATTAATGCTAATAGAATTTGAAGAATATATAAATTTGCATTCTAAATTTGCTAGTAAAATATAAATATCCAAGAAATTTATAAGACTTAGATATTTAGATAACTTCTTTTCTATTAATCTTATTCTTAAACTAATTAAAACCTATATTTATAATATTAAATATATTATAATATAAATTTATAGAGTTATAAAGTCGCAAAGAGAGTGGTTTTTAGTATGTTTTCGGTTAATTTGGGGGGGGTGCGTAAATAATTCTAACAACCACTATTAAGAGCACCAGAGAGCAGTTGAGGTGGTGACTAAGCTAGCGCCCCATGCCGCGACAGGTAGTTTATTTGTCGCTACCCCTGCCACAGCCGAGGAGCTAGCGCGGGGGTGGCTCGAGCTTGACGTCACCGAGAGAGCTTGGCCTTGTTAATGCTGTGAGACTTTATAAACCAACACTTCTGCTTCCTTCAATCTTCAACCAAGATCTCAAAGCTTTGCAACCAACAAGACATTCAAAATCACCAGAAACAACTCATAAAGATGTCGAGTGCTGTAGAAGGAGCAAGTAAGAGGGCGAAGGAGGTCGCGTGAGTTCCTCCCAGCAGCCCTCTTATTTATCAGATACTAATTGATGTAAATAGAGTGGAAGATTTCAACAAGGCAAAGGATATGGCTACCTCGGCTGCAAAATCAGGAGCCTATCTCTATCCCATCAAGGTAATACTGCCCCCCATCTTCCCACCCCTACATAACTAACATCCCCCAGGGAATCGTCTACTTTGTCTCCCACCGCGCCCTCTGGAAACCCCTTCTCTCCAAACTCGTCCCAACGTTGTCCCTCTCCCTTGGCGTCATAATTTTTATGTTTGTATTTGCCTATCTCCCTCAACTCGCCGTCTTAGTCTTCGTCAACGGTCCCCTCGCAGCCTTTACTACCATTCTGCTTACTCTCTCTGAATCCTCGACCCTCATCAATATTCTCTCACGCACATTCTTGATCCAAGATGCCCTTGTCGATACTTTCGATGGGACAATGGTTGCGAGACGACAAACGGCTATCTTGAGCGAGGGGAGGGAGTTGAAGAGTGGAAATTTTGGGGATCCAATTGCGAAGTTAGGGAAGCTGATTAAGAGTCCATTTGAAAAGTTTACGCCAAAGGCATTGGTTAGATACGTCATGTATCTGCCGCTCAACTTAATCCCAGTTGTTGGGACAGTGGTATTTGTGTTATTACAGGGCCGCACGAGGGGAAGAGCCGTACATGGGAGAGTAAGTTTTGACTCTAGAAGAAAGCGTATGAGATGAAACTAATTATGAGTAGTACTTTCAACTCAAGCAATGGAGCAACCCTCAGAAGGAAGCATGGTTGAAGGAGAACATGGCCCCGTATTCTGCGTAAGTCACATCTCTCAATTCTTTCGACTTGTGTCAGATCTTTTGTCTGGGCCGATATATTTATAGCCTGCCTTAATATCGGTTCTATTTACCATAATCAATCCAGGTGCAGATTGTGCCTCAAAGCTACCATGCTTGAAATCAGAAGGCGCTATGCCATAGAAGCCAATTTATCTATTTCTCGGTGCATGCAGATTGCGATGGCCATGCTTGCAGGATCTCTTGTTTAGTACTTCCCGCGGAACCAAGCTAATCAACTGACAGGTTCGGAGTCGTTGCCACTCTCCTCGAACTCATCCCCTTCGCCTCGATATTCTTCTCCTTCACTAACACAGGCAAGTAGCGCTCCCACTCTCCCATATGTCCTACTAACCAGTTCTAGTGGGTGCTGCTCTGTGGGCTGCTGACATTGAAAGCAACAATACTACTATGACTGAGATGACGACCCCGAAAAACCGTGCCGAAGGAGCTAAGAAAGAGTTGTAGTAGATGGGCATGGGAGTGCGAGATGCAGCCATCCGAGATCGAGCGGCGGCCTATATTCCCAGACCGATGACAGCCCGATCGCAAAGCTGCAGCTCGAGGCCACTTCAAGAAGCACAGAGCCGCCACTATCGTGCCGAAAAGCAATTTGTTTGGTTGTTTTCTGTTTCAAGTAAAAAATTCATGGCACGGAGTTCAAGGGAATCGAGGGCAAAGCGGGATTCTTTTGGTATGATGTCTTCCGAGCCGTACTTAGTCTTAGCAGTCAGCCTACATCTCAGAACTAATATCGCGAGAAGCATTTCACGAGTATTTAGTTCGTCTGGTCTATGGTGCTGGTGCAATGATGCTCATAGTGAATTGCAAGATAGCCAGGCGCCACAGGGCCCAAGGTATGCGTGTTCTGCAGCATCTCGGTGAGATTCCTGAAGCTACAGCATCGGAGAACTTGCATAAGCTGTGTCAATGAACACCAAGGAGAGGAGCCGAAGCAGTTCCAACGGCTCTCGTGCATAAGTAACTTTCACCACCGCGGCGATTTTTTCTTCTTTCCTGATGAGCGGATGCCGGATGGCAAACGCAGTTACTCGACCTGCAGTGAGGACCCGAAAGTCAACAGGCGCGTTTGTAGGCCCCTGAGCTCCAAACTGGTGATTTACAGCCGTTGGTATGCATGCCGGGTATGCAAGTAGGGAAGCGGGCTAATTAATGTTTTGCTTCTCACCAACAGCCCAACAGCCGGAAGAAGGCTATTCAAGCAAGTGTAAGGACTGAGGGGATGCACGAACTGCTATTACTGCTTTTAGCTTTCGAGAAATCCGGGGGGCTACAGATACAAAGGAGAGAGGTGGATGATGTTGGTGTTACGCGAACGGACTGGATACGAGAAAAGATGGGATGAGGTAGATTCTGTTGTCTTGGAGGGAAGTAGTTTTCCTATTCTCCGTTGATTTGAGATCAAAGCAGAAACTGAGAGACATGGGAATGGGATAATAGAGTGGCAGGAACAAGGACGAGTGCTCTCGGTCGAGGAGTCGAGTAGTCCTGACTCGGGTACATGCCATGTACCTCGTTTTGATGAAACAATGAACACTGATAACGGCATCGGCCTGGTAATTTTGGTGTTGTCGGGTAGCCACTTGCCAACAGATTTGATATCACTCATCTTCATCTCAGCTCTTGCCTCATTCTGGCGCCGCGTTGAGGCAGTCGTCGGTCGATGTGTTGGGCCGAGAAATGGGAAGGCATTGGGCGGGTGAGAGGCGTCCTTCCCCCTTTTGAATAGACAAGAGTCTGCCCATTAGCGCCTCGTCCTTATATACTCCCACCTCCTCACCCACCGCGCTCCTTTCATTTCTTCTCCCTCTCAACTTCTCTCTTCGACACCACTTCACTAGGAGTTGTGGTTTTTGAGGAGTGACGTGAGGATATACCAATACGCAGTTATCTCTTCTGTCGCTTCTGCTGGCTTGCAACGCAACTCGCTCGTTTTTCTGTATTCCTCGATTGAGGCTTGCCATTAAATGTGAGTACTTCCTCCATACTTTACTTCAGACAGGAAGTGAGAAGTTAGAAAGGTGATTTGAAGCAACCACTGACGCGTGTCATCCCCAGATCAAGATGAGGGCCTCTACTCTCAACCTCCTCCTGGGATCCACTGCCATTTTCCTGACCCTTATTCCTGGATCTCAAGGTCTTCCCCAATGGCTTAAGCTTAAGCACCGGGACGATGACTTTAATTTGGCCCCGCGTCAGTACAGTGCTTATGAAACCCAGCCAGCCACATATGGAGAGTACTCGTATCCTGGATATGGCCCTGCCCCAACTATTCTACCTTCAAGCACGTCTAGCTCGTCGCCAACTGCCGAGAGCAGTGCTGAGAAAACTTCTACTCGCAAGTCAAAAACAAGGAAGTCCAAGTCTTACAAATCTCAGCATTCTGGTAAGTCAAACTCGAATCAAAGCAACTGACTCCAATTGACGATTTTTCTCGTGCCAGTTACAATCCTTTCTTCTCTGGGGTTATCCAGCAGTCAATCCGGGTCTTCTTCGATTGGTCTTCTTACCACTGCCTCCACTGATATCACCACAGCCATTACTAGGACTACTGTTGTCACTAGCGAGGAAACCGTAACTGCACCAGCATCATCTGCCATTGCAACCTCAACTGCTGAGGGCTTCGAGACCTCGTCGTCGCTGACACCATACTATACACTACCAACTGGGACTAGTAGTTCAGTCGAGAGTTCCACGGCATCTGTGTCCACTTTCATAGGCCTTTCCCGTGTCTCTTCATACGATCCAAGCAGATACGCAAGTTCGAGCAGCCTCGTTTCAAGTACCGGCTCTGCAATTGGTATCTTCACTACAGAAAACACCAGCTCAAGATCGCAGCAAACTTATGTCCCGTCAACAACCGCGGAATATTCTCTCCCAACCGAGTTCTCTTCGGTTTCAAGCGTCCGTGGTTCAAGCACGAGTTCTGCGGTTGGTATCTTCACGACCGACAGTTCCAGTTCAACGGCTGTAGCTACTCTTTCATTGCCTTCGGAGTCTTTGGTGCCCAGTTTAAGCCTCTGGACATCTCTTTTCTCATCGCCTATTTTCAGTGTCGGGTCATCCACACCCAGTGCAACTTCCGCTGAGAGAAGTGTCGTTGAAAGCTTAACCTCGTTACGTTCCAGTCCTACTTTAGGGTACGCATCAACGACTAGCTCTGCTCCTTCCGAGAATACGTCCACCTCGTTGACCTTTGGGTCAACGTCATCAATCGAGAGTTCGGTGCTGGTGACTTCAAGCACTCGCGTATCGCCTGAGCCCACCACTTCCTCAAATATACAAGCCACCCCGTCAGCTGTCGATACTTTCGCCTCCCCCAGCTTCGGTCCAACATCTCAGAAATCAGGATTTACAACTCCTGTTTCTAGCAAGGTTGGATCTTCATCGGTCGCTTCTCTCACCAAACTATCTCTAACCGCTCCAAGATACCCATCAGGGACCCAGCCTGCTTCTGAAACTAGCATCGTCTTTCCATTGAAGTGCCACAGGAACAACTGCCTTCGCCAGATTATTAGATCATCTACTGCCGCTTCTGTCTTCTGTGCCACATACACAACCATATTGAAAACCGCTACTACTGGTCTTCCTGCTTATGTCTCACAATGTCACAACTCTCCTTCAGAAATATCTTCAGCGTGCTCCTGCATTGCCACAGGAGCCGCTTCAGTGCCAAGCTCAAGTGTAATTAAAACATACACTTCGCAGTCTAGTTTCAGCGTCTCAAGATTCCCATCACCGACTAGCTCATCTTTTCTATATCCACTGGATAACTCCACGTCGTTGAGCGGGCCAACAGCCCCAAGGTCTACTACATCTGCATCCATTGCACAAACATCCCTGCCGAGCCGAAGTGCAATTGGAACATTGGCTTCACAGCTAAGTTATAGTGTCTTGTCCTCGCTTTCGAGCTCCTTTGTTCCGCACCCGCTGAGCAAATCCACCTCACCGAGTGTATCAACGAGCTCGGTGGCTGCATCGACATCGGTAGGTCAGATATTGTCGCCGATCTCAAGCGCAATTGGAACATACACTTCAGAGTCAAGTGCCAGCGGATCGGCTTCTCTCTCACCTTCAAGTACTGTTCTGCGCAGTTCATCATTGCTTCCATACTTAGTGAACTCTACATTCGTTGCCGTTAGCTCTACTGGTACATCGCCAACTCTAAGCTCGTCTGAGAGCAACTTTGGTATTCCAACAAGCTCAATTGGTACATTAACAACTGGCCCGACCTCCCCTGTCCTGGGAATTCTCTCGTCATCCAGCTCAGCGCCATACCCGATTTCCAACTTGACGACAGTGGCTAGTGGTACCAGTAGCTTTCCAATCAGTTCCACAACCTCCGGGAGTGTCTTGTCATCGGCATCGAGTTACGAACCCTACACAATGACAAGTACTGCCTCAGCGGCGCTTAGCACGGCTACTATATTTTCGACGGTCTTTGTGTCGCCAATCCTGTCCTCGGCGCCTACCAACTCAGCACCACACCAGTTGAAAAACTCCTCCAGTGTGCGTTCTTCAACGGGAACATTGATCTCCTCAACTGTTTCGGGAGGTATCGTCAGCTCTCCGGCAATTGGAACTCTTAGATCCACGACGTCGGTGTATTCCGCCTCTAATGTATCAAGCACAGTTGGCCCTACAGGCAGTTCGAGCTCATATTTCTCCAGTGTTCTCAGCTCCTCAGCGATTGGGACATTCGCTACAACCAAAAGCTCTGTCCTATACCCCATTCCTAACTCTTCTTCCACAGTCGCTTCGACGGGTATAGGCAATGTTAGCAAGTCGGTATCAAGTGGGTCTAGTTCTTCAGTTGCCTCGAACTCCGTGCCATACCCGTTGTCCAACCCAACTTCACCAGTTAGACCAACAGGAAGTATGACTCGCCACTCCAAGACCAAGACACAGAAATCAAAGACATACTCTGTAACAGGATACTCATCGATCTCCGGTGGTACCAGACCTTCAGGATCATCAGCTCCATACCCGATTTCCAACCAGACTTTCACAGGTGGCCCAACGGGAACCGCTTCTTTGCACTCTGCTAAGACCCAAACTTATAAGTCAAAGACAAGTTCGCCTATCGGCCCCCCGTCAGTATCTGGTGGGATCAGCTCCTCTATCGCGTCCTCAGCTTCATACCCGGTCCTTAATCAGACCTCGAGAATTAGTCCGACGAATACCGCACCAACATACACAATTGGTCCATTAAGCACAGGGAACTCTCCGTCATCAAGCATTTCAAGAAGCATTATTCCATCGTCACCGGCTTCAGATGCCCCGTATCCGACAGACTCAAATTTGACGTTGTCCATTGGACCAACCGGCACAGGATATGTTTCATCCGCGACCAGCGGGGTCCTGAGTAGTTCCGCACCTTATGCACTTCTGAATTCAACAGTGTCTGTTGCTCCTGCTGGCACAGGTTTCCTATCGTCAAGTACTGGGATTTTGAGTTCGACTTCCTCTGCGCCTTACCCTTCATTCAATGCATCGGTGACATCTGGCCCGACGGGGAAAATTAGCCCTCTACCATCCAGCAGCAGCGTCTTGAGCACACTCTCCTCAACTCCCTACGGTATCCCTAATTCGACTTCGTCGACAGGTGCAACCGGTACAGGCCACATTCCCTCGTCCAGCAGCAGTATTGTAAGTAGTTCTGTACCATATGGCCTACCCAATTCAACAATTTCCGTGGGCCCTACTGGTACTGGTACTGGTGCTTCCAGGTCGTCGACTGGAGCAAGTTTTGGAATCTCAACGATGAGTTCGGCTCCCTACCCTGTGTCTGGGAACTCCTCCTATTCCTTGGGACCAACAAGAACCCGTGGCTTTTCATCTGCGACGAGCTCCAATATTGGAATATTCACAACGACGTCGCCTGCCCCACACGGGTTGCCTACCCACTCAACATCTTCATTTGGCCTGACTGGTACAGGTAGTGTTGCATCGTCCAGGAGTAGTATCGCCAGCACTACCTCGGCTCTCTACAGCGTTGCTGGAAATTCAACATCCTCAACAGCTTCTACCAACCCAACATATTCGCCTCCCCATTCGGTCCCGCAGGCTCCTAGTAGTGCCTCATCTGTGACTGCGCCATCATCAACCTTCGCTCCTTACTCGATTCACAACGGGAATTCCTCCGTTGGGCAAACAGGGACTGGCAGTCTGTCTTCCTCGCCATCTCAGATTTTCAGTAGCTCGGCATCTGGAAGCGCAGCATCATCAGCAATTGGAACTGCCGGCTCTACATCACTGTCTGGTGCTCTCAGTATTTCTTTGTACTCGCCAGCAGGAAGCTCCTCGTCGGCTGCAACTGGAACCATTACCTCAACACCAGCATCGGAGTCATCTAGAATTTCTTCAGCGTCAGTCGATACTAAATGCACAGAAGAGCAACCGACATTCACATCAACAAACTTGCCAACGGTCACAACCCCACCACCATATTACATTCCCTCATCTCTTGACCCCAGTCCAACTCCTCCACCGTACTACGACCCTCCCAGACCAGAGAAACATCACCACCACAAGGGCGACCACGCCGGGGATGAGCACGGCATCAAGGCTGCTGCGCGCCGTTGGCTCTGGTGATCACCGATCTCAATGATCCATCCATAAATTTACTTTTAGACTTGCTCTGATCCTCTTCTCTCCGACTCTCTAAGGATACACATATTCTGATGTGGTGATCCTAATTTTGTTGCTGTATTTTCCTATGTTCATAAGATCCCATTGAGGATATTTTGCAGGAGGAATGATGAAAAACTTCGTTTATTTGTAGGGGGTGAAAAGTTTTCGAGAAGGAATGAAATCAAATCAAAGGAGCATAGATTTTCTATTGCAGTAGCTGAGACTTAGATGATATGATGAATGGAAAGGGAATAATACACACAATCAATCAAATTTTCCAGCAATAGTGGTTCGCTTGATTTGAATGTAACTTGTTATAATAGCAACTTTAGAAGATATGTGGCGTGTGTCAGATCGGGACGTGTCGTCGGAGCTTACACGCCCCGACATGGTGATCCTTTTAGACTGACCCACTTGTACAACTTCTGGATGATTATCCATTGGCCAGGTGTTACGACTTACGAAGACAAGCCTCGGCATTTTCTCAGGGACCAACAAGCGTTCCGGCTAGACATATCTAGATATAACTACAACAGAGCTTCCTCCGAAACTGGGTTTCCAAAGATTAAATTAAAGCGGGGCGAAATTGAAAGAAGGAGATCTGGGAAGGCACCCCTGTCGAGCGAGATTTCGAGATCCAACGACCGACATCATGGCGAACCAAAAGAAGAGGAAGAGTGTATTAATCACTGGGTGAGTGATTCTTGTTCCCGGTTTGATTTGCTTCGGAAAGAAGACTCTTTGGAGGCGAATTTGAGGAGGAGGAAAGGGGGGTGGCAAGCGCAGATATTATTATAGAGGGCACGAAGGGGATCTCGGAGCTGCATTAAGCTGCACTAACACCGCATCCAGATGCTCACCAGGAGGAATAGGGAATTCGTTGGCGAGGGAATTCTTTGCCAAGGGTCTACTTCAACGCTCCCTGTCTTATAATCCTCGGGTACTAATACTCTCGCAGGACTCTATGTCATTGCCACGGCCCGCACCAAAGAAGTGATTCAAGATCTAGAGGATCTAGGAATCACGACGCTGGCGCTGGATGTTGAGAAGCAGGAAGATGTAGATCGAGTGAAAATGGAGGTGGAGAGCCTGATATTGGCGGAGGAGCCGCTGGGAGAGAGCGCGAGGTTGGATATCTTGGTTAACAACGCGTGAGTTTGTCTCCCTCTTCACCCTCCCGTTGCTTTGGGTCAGGAGAAGAAGAATAGAAAGGGGTCAGAGGAAGAGATGAAGCAAGCGGAGGTCATGAGAGGATATCAACTGGTGACTTGGCTGATGAGAGAGAACAGAGGGAAGAACTGCACCCTGCCAGCCCTCGACGTCTCCATCGAAGACGCCCGCGCCTGCTTCGAAACCAACTTCTTTGCCGTCATCCGCATGGTTCAAGCCTTTACCCCCATGATCATCAATGCTAAGGGCCTAATCCTGAACATCGGTTCCGTCGCAGCAATTATTCCCTATGCTTTCGGCTCCGTCTACAACGCCTCCAAAGCAGCCTTACACGCCTATTCTCGCACTCTCCGCCTCGAACTCGAACCTTATGGTGTCAGAGTCTTAGTTGTGATTACTGGGGGTGTGAAGAGCAGGATCGCGAGAACGGAAAGGAGGTTGCCGGAGGGGAGTCTGTATTTGCCGATTGAAGAGGAGTTTTTGAATAGGGTGAAGCATAGTCAGCAGGGGGCGATGCCAAATGACGTTTATGCAAGAGGAGTGGTCGCTGAGGCGTTGAAGGAAAGTTGGATGCAGAAGAAATGGTTGTGGAGGGGCAATCAGGCTTGGATGATTGTGAGTTTTGAGTTTTCTTTGAGACGCGGGGTAAAAAGACAGTTTGAGATGGGAAGTGCTAATGGTTGGTAGTGGTTCATTAGAAGTTGGCTCGGGAGCTGGGTATTCGACCGGGTTATGCCCGGGATGTTTGGGTTGCGCAAGTTGGCGGCTTTGGTGAAGGCGAAGCAAAAGCCGTTATGATGAATAAGGCTAAGGGAATTATCAGAATATAGACGGGGTCAGTATAGGAGCTTGAGATTATGGAGGAAGCAGAGCAATTCAGGTGTAACAATATATTTTTCCGAGGAATGATCAGAGTTCCAAAAGTGAGGCGCGAAGCGACAAGGGAGAGAAAGTCTCCAGCATGCCATAACAGACAAGTATTGGATGCAAGAAGGGGGAGAATGGGCTTGGTAGTTGAGACTATTTGGACAGGCACCGCCAATCCAGCGAGAGCGAATTAGTTTCTGGCGGAAAGCAAAGTGACCACCACTCCCGAAGTTGGCCCCTCCAAAATGGCAAAAAATTAGCAAAAAAACGACAACACCCCAAAATCCTCGCAGAAAAATACCAAAACTCTACCCTACAACCCGAGTCTCGCTCTCGGTATTGCGGGGTTTAGAAACAATGTAAACATTGTTTTGAAGAAGCGTCATATCTCAAAGTTGGTGAATGCCCTGACAAAGACGCGTGCAACTTATCATTGATGTTGAGAGTTTCCAGCTTATTTCATTATATATACCCACCAAGCCTTCCGGTCTCGGCTGCGGACTTTCCCTCACCTTCCCACGCGATGAGAGGTTTCGCCACTTTCGATTTTTGAGGCGTTTTTGAAGAAGGAAGCGTATGTGATTGGGATCAAAAGCGTGTTTCTTAAAAGTATATACAACAAACCCGCCACACTCTTGCAAGGGCCGAGTCAAACCATATCACTATCCCTATTATTCCTCGTAATCTCCACCGTCGTACTAAATATAATGCCCTGCTTATCCTTCTCCAGGTCCGCTCCCTTGCCTCCCTCAGCCTTACTCTGTATCGTCTCCATCGCAATGACGTTCTCAAAACTGTCACCCTGCCCTGTCCCCGCCCCAGTCGTACTCTTCAAATACCCGCTCTTACTCAGTCTCCAATCGCGATTTGCGCCGGGTACGGAAACAGAGCCGTTGGTGTGGCCTGTGTTGAATTTGGAGTTTGAGGCTGAAAGTTTGTGCGATCGGGGACCGTAGGCGGTGGTTGACTTGTCCATGAGTGATTTGAAAAGGGGTCGGTAGGTGGAGGCTGCCATGCAACAGATGCCGATGGCGGGCTCTATCATGGACCAGATGGAGACGTTGGCGATGGCGAAGAGGAAGTCGATTGTGAGGTTTACTTGGCGGATGTATTCGATGCGGACTATGACTGAGAGACCGGCGCTGGAGGGGTGTCAGTGAGGGACTTTTCAGCAGAGGGGGGCAGCAGGGGGTTTTTTACATTGTACCGATCCCAAGTAATACACCCACAATAATCTTAGCTTTCTTGTTCATCTTGAGATTCCAGATAATAAAGACTGGCAAAACTCCAAAGATTATGTCCGTCACAGCACCAAGAACGTTGAATGCAATGCCGAGGTTCTGAACCTCCATAGCCGGGCGACAAGAACCTGGTTCGCCGGAGAATTGTAGCCAAAAGTAAGAGATCGGATGGCATTGTACAATTACGTAGACGAAGTAGACGGCCGTGAGCAGGGATATTATGGCCATGGTGGAACGAATGATCCAAATATGCAGCTTAGAATTACAGATTCGGAGAAGGAAGCAGCCGATTGAAAGTCGAATAAGGATACCGGTAGTAACAGAGAATAACTCTCCAACATAAAAGTACTATAAGACCTTAGTGATTGTTCTTTCCGTAACTATCCGTGGTGCCTGGGTGAGCTTACCTTCATAGCAACTGGAATATCTGCAACATTAACCAGTGCAATAGTCGTTAGCCTCTGGCCGTTTCCGTGGGTTGCTGAAACCAAACCACACAGCGAGAGAGCAGTGAACGAAGCCTGAGAGCATCAGCACTGCTATCTCCGATCTTCATCCCAGAACTTACCTGGCTTGCAACGAAGAGCCAGTCTTCAACTTTCCATATCTTCAACATAAACCATCTCACATAGATGCGAATCACAAAGAATACCCAGGCAATGGCCACAGGAAGAGTACACGAGACGACCATCCCAGGGCCATTACCTTGACTAATATAAGGGGCCATACTTAAGGCTCTGCTTTGCGGGGTTGGCCCACGAGGCGGAATAGCAGCCACGCTTCAAGCTGGTTGTGTGCAATGGAACAAATGCAAGACAAATATTCAACGAGGGTTTCCGCCCGGGAGAATCTCGCGACCATCATCTCTTATACCAAAAGGACATCCACGAAAGAAGGATGTGTTCGTCCGAGAGATGTGTTTGTGCGTTCCACCTTATCCCAGTGCTCCAGACCCGTCAAGATGATTTCTCTAACTGGAGGAGAAGAGACGAATGAGATCCACCAATCCAGCGCCCACCCACACTTTAACTGTGCCTTGGGATGGGTGCACCAAGGACAACCATAAAGCAAGATGCTGGCTTAGCTGGCGCACGAAACGGGAGGATGGAGCTGGTGGCGGGAATGGATAAACCGACAACGGCTGGGGAACCCAAAACAGGAACTTCAATGGGCCGAAATGGCGAAAACTGGGAACCTCGTGGCAAGCACACGGGAGGAACCTTTTCTAGTCGCCGTAGCTCTGGGCAGTGGGCAGTGGGCAGTGGCATTGGGCATCTTGCAGCTCACAAAAACGTGGCCTAGATCCGATTGCGATGCTGCTTGCACTAGCAAATATCCTCAGATTCGCGGGGTTTGGGAGGGGCTGGATTCTGGAACCAGTACTGTACATCAGTCTTGACCTCTTGAGGTTTGAAATGCCGCGTATCTCTTGCATCTTGGGACGGACCGACACCGTACTTTCGTATGCATTGTTTGATGTGGTCAGCCACACCGGTGAGTGTCCAGCCTGAGACTAGATTTGGCTGAGATAAGGAAATGTTGGTATACGAAGTACAGTAGCAGGCAAGTAAAGTACTCGAATACTGACTTGCAGTTGGAGCGATGCGGTGGCATGCAGGTACGAAGTCCCAAGAACTCAGGACTCAGGAGATGCTTTCCTGCCCCCCATTATCCCAATGGTCCCCTGAACGGCTTGTCCACGGAGAATTCTGACTCGTGAGAGACACTGGTGGGGTAATTGACGGGCTGAAAAGTTTAATACTCTAGGAGTCGAGACAATAAGGAGAGGTCATGCTGATTCATGCTTACCATATGTGCAGCAAATCAATGTGTTGGGAGCCAGCCGAGAAGTCGACAGGTCGGTGTGTTTCTGGTCCTGGCACTGGGCGCCGATGGGTTCCCCGACGCTGACTATACACAGCTAGGTATAGCCCAGGATGAAATGGAACTTTTCCAAAATGATGTCTAGTAGCTGGGAAGTTTTTCACGGCTACGCCAGGACTTTAGTAATGGGCCGCACCGCTGAGACTGCGGAGTAGCCGTGATGCCGTGTTGAGGGTTCCATCGAAACGTACAGTACAAGGCGGCCTTCTGTACTGTACATAGCACGCACAGTACGGTTCGTCAGCCAGTCAGCAGCACAGTACGAAATACTGTACACTGTACTGTAACAGTGGGGAGGCAAATAATCTGCATGATGGTGGAGTTTCAAGAGGTCTGACCGTCTGAGACCGCAGACTTCGGACGACATGTCGAAAGAGGAATGCTAGCACGTTTCAACTCCAAGAACGTCACTCGTCTGACAGACCGCATGATGATCGACTAGCGAAGGCACTCTTGTGGTACTGTACTGTAAAAACAGCAAACCGAATTGGCTATTTCCTAGAATACAGCGTATTCGCTATGCCTACAGTAGAAATTGCACAAATTCAAGTCCTATGATATACTGTACTGTACAGAACGGGGTATTGCATAGATTCATGCCAGAATTAGCATTAAATTAAGGGAAATCCAGGGAGAGTTTACCCCTATTTTAGAAAACAGATTTGGTTCCTCGCGAGGCATTATTTCCCCTATTCTATACAGACTGAGCCAACGAGTAACCGCGCATTTGTCTTTGCACCCACCACTAAGCGTGTTACACAAAGCGTGGTTGTATGATTTCCCCATCAAATAAGCGTATCTTGCTAGCCCTGTGATCGACTTGTCACCAAGACTTCAACTATGAGACTTTCTTCAAAAAGCAAAAATCGCTTCTCGGAATCTTCCTGCAAACTCAAAACTCAAAACTCACAACTCAAAAACCAGCTTCCCCAGACCCCGATGACAACTTTGTCTGACAGCTCGGAGAACCCCGGTTGACGGGTTATCCGTTCTTAACCCCTCATCTCATGCGGTAACGCCGATAACTTTTAAAGACCTCCCTCATGCGGCCTCTGCTTATGGTTCACACTGCACAGTCTGGATAAATCGAACTGCACCACCCATCATCACTGTACGAAGTAGTATTCGGCAGTGGAGTGGGTATTTCTCAATTGCTCAACCAGGCAGGCATCCCCGTGTCGGAAATGAGGGAACGCTGGGTCCTTGGAATCATACCGAGTAAAAAAGAGATGAGTTTTTGAAGCCTCATACAAGTATCACGAGAGGGCATCTCTTTTTTTCTAGTGTTCGTCAGCTACCACTCGTTCTTTGCTTGAAGCTGTGTCCTTTTTTGGTTTTTTTGTCTTCTTCAGCATGCGTTTCCCAACTTCATCCACCTTGGCCATCACGGCTTTGCTCTCCACGTCCCTCGCGGGTTATGCACCTGTCTCGACTACTTGCCCGTCAGAATCTCTTGTTAGAATTGCCAAAGGCCTGTCGGATGATGAGGCTGCATACAGGACTGCCAGAAAGGTCAAGGCTGATGCTGCTCTTGCATCATGGCTTGAGGCTACCAACTGTGATTTCGATACCACTGGAACGCTCCCCGTAATTGGTCTGAGTACCAGTGGAGGCGGATATCGTGCTCTCCTCACTGGAGCTGGTGTTATCCAAGCTCTCGATGGACGAGACTTAAGCACTACTACCTCAGGTCTCTACCAAGCTATCACCTACCACTCAGCTCTCTCTGGTGGCTCATGGCTACTCTCCAGCATCTTCGCCAATGACTTCCCTACGATCAGCAACTTGATGGCTACCTGGGAGCCTGCTTTTGAAAACAGTCTTTTCAATCCTCTCAATGACTCTGCGGCTGTCTTTGCAAATCTCACTACAGAGATTGGTGAGAAGCAAGCAGCTGGCTTTCCCGGTACCATTGCTGATGCTTGGTCTCGTCTCCTCTCCTATCAACTGCTCCCAGGAGCCAACGGAGGCGTCGACAACCACCTCTCGGACATTGCATCTCTTTCTAGCTTTGCCAGCAACGACGTCCCTTACCCTATCATCACTACCCAAAACGTCGACCTCACCAATCCCTCTAACTCTTGTCTCCCTCCCAGCAATGCCTCCGTCTGGGAGTTCACACCATATGAGATGGGTACATGGGATATCAACATTGCAGCTTTCACCCCCTCCAAGTATCTTGGCTCCTCCCTCTCTGCTGGTCTCCCAGTAAACTCCTCTGCCTGCATCACCAACTACGACAACCTCGGTTTCGTCCTGGGCACCTCCTCAACTCTCTTCAACGATCCCGTCATCGGCATCGATGGCGCCCCTATCCCTCTCCTCAACACACTCTGCACTGTCAACATATCTGGTGCTACCCCAGATCCCATCGCCGCAGAACTAAATAATAACATCCTCGCCTTGTTTGCCGAGATCCCAGTTCTCGCTCTCACCAGCGCCACAGACCTCTTCGCCACCTGGCCCAACCCCTTCTACAACCTCCCATCCGCACCCCTCGTTTCCGCTCAAGAGAACTTGTACATGGTTGATGGTGGCGAGTCCGGGCAAATCAACCCCATCTTCCCCATGCTCCAGGAAGACCGCAACATCAGCGTCATCCTCGTCAACGATAACGATGCCGATACCACTGCTCTCTACCCTAATGGCCAAGAGCTCCGCAACTCTTACGACGCTGCGCAAGTTGCTGGGCTCACCAGAATGCCGTTCATCCCCACCGCTGATGTTCTCGTCGCCGCGAACTTGACTTCTGCTCCTGTATTCTTCGGCTGCAACAACCCCATGACCGCTACCCTCGTGTGGATACCCAACGCGCCAATGACTGCCATCGGAGGTGCCATCGAGACTGCTGACATGAAATTCTCTGCCTCTGAGACTGCTGGATATATCGCGAATGGTGTCGCGGTTATGAGCCAGAATGATAGCGCAGAGTGGGCTACATGCTTGGGATGTGCGATCATGGAGGGTTCGGGAGCGACTCTCCCAAGTGAGTGTACTGCTTGCTTGGAGAAATACTGCTATGTCGCTTAGAAAAGGGGTAGCCGTTTCCAGTTCCCATATATATGTATATTTGCAGAGTTTATGTATTTAATGTACGTATATAATGCTTGATGAGGGTTATGAAAAGTATAGAATTGGGTTTTCACGACGAATTTGCGGATTTTCCCCTTTCTATTCTGTCAAAATTTCGTTATTCGCCTCTGCCCCCTCGGACTTGTACCTTTATAACTTCTTTCCCCATTTTTTCCCTCACGGCAATACCCTCACCAAGCACATTCCCTTTATCTGTTTCTTCCCTGAAGTGAATTCTGGGTCAATTGTTGGATATATAACCACGCCACTTTTGGGTATGAACATCTCATCTGGGTATTAATAATCTCACCAGGGTCCTTAGAGATAATCCAATCACACATATAAAATTGACATTAGCTTTCAAACCGCTTCAATAACACATAGATAATTAGATCTGGTCACTTCCAACTTCCTCCCTTCATCTTTCATCCTTTATTCTTCTCACTCTCTATATCTCGCTCCTCTTACTCGAGGTAAATTAAAGATCGTCAATAATAGCCCTCCCTTAACAAAACTCCAAGGTACAAACACAAGCCTCTTGCTCCAGCCCCTGAAAGAGGGGCCACAAACAATTTATTCCACCAATTACCCGAAAATGCTGTATAGCGTCTGGTTTCAGCACTCGCGGTGGCTTTTCCCCCACAAGGGTTTCTAGAAACATCCTTGAATTTGTAGAAATTGACTTTGAAGCTGAAATTTTGAAACTGCGGGGAGTGAGGGATGGTTGTGGTGTGGAAAAGCGAGGTAGGCCTGGGTTTGTCACTAGTAGGCTATTCAGAGGACTTCGATATCTTTTTCCTTTCTCTCCCTCGTTTACCCCAATACAATCCTTTCTCTTTGTCAGATTAAGTAGTTGAATACAAATATTGCTCTTGGAAAAGAATATTACTCGCTAATCTCTACTTCGATATTATAGGTGCTATTGAAGTAGCAACACTGGTAATTTATTTATTTCCGATTTCCAGCTTTAATACACTATTAAGGTGCCCTGTTTACACTTTTCAATTTCGGCTCTAGTTCTAGGTATGCTAGTGGAAGGGAAGGAATAGCAAAGGAGTGATTTTATTTTATATAAAACACAAGTGCCCGAAGAAATTCCCGGACAGGATTTATTGCTATAGGCTATGCTTAAAACAAATGCCCTTTACCCAAGGGTGAGTTTTAAACTTCCTAGAAGAGATAATCGAGGCGAATATTAGATTAAAGATCCTAGCCGGTTTTTGGATCTAGGAACGCGAGCCTGGTGACAATATTGGAAAGCTGGACTTGGTGCTGTTGTTCTATTGTTATTCTTGAATACATTTTTTATATATCCTTTCTCATTAGCGAAAGGCCTCCGTGGAGCTAACAGGCCTAAACGTTCCTCTTTTTGAATTTATTCATATTCTTAACAATCACAGACTATAAATCACAGTCCTAACTCAAGTTTAACGGATTTGAACGAGGCACTATTTTCTCTGATATTAGTGGATCTATAATGAATAATTAATATTAGTTGTAGTTAGTTTGTTTCTTACTCTTTTGCTAGTTTATTCTAAATTTCGCTGCCTATTTTTATTTTCTGAGTATATCTTTCGGCTTTGCAATCCTATGAATTGGCAGCATTACCGTATCTAGATCAGAGACACCTGCCTGCCGACAAAATCCTCCTAATTCTCCGGATCTTATATAATCTCGCCTAGGTACTCGCTATCAAGAGCCTATAATCGCTAGAGATGGCCCTGAGCCCTCCCTTTCATAGCCCTCTTAGCTAGGAGTTATTTGTGATATCGGTAGCTGGGCTAAGGTGAATGAAGATATGGCAAGAGAAGAAGTAGATTACTTCGCAGTCCATTTGCTGCTATGGGTCATTTTCTGCATCTCACTTTTATAATGAGCAAAAACAAAGTCAAAGTAAATCAAGACTTGTATTCTTAGCCTAGATAGCCTTATTACTGGAAACACTGCAATTTGGAGGGATATACAATATTGAGCCACTTGGTCGAGCATCTACGTCGGTCATTCCAAATTACGCCCCTTTCTTCTATATAAGGCCCCTAGAGCCTCCTTCTCCATCTCTCTCTTTAATCGAGTATTTTTCTCTTAGCTTGAAATACCTAACCTTCCTAATCCTCATAGTAGCTGAAACCATCAAACTAGTTTGCATGAGCTTGAAAATAGGTGCAAAATGGGCTATTTATACTCTATTGTCGTGACTCGAAACCTCCTGCCAAGTATTGCTAATGCTAGTAAATTGGGAGGACTGGGAGATGCCGCGCAGGGATATAAGCAAAGTAATCAGGAATGACTTCAAAAGCTTTGGTCATGTATAAAACTCTGTTTCCAACTTCTTACCAAGGTTTCCATCACTCATATGTGTGCCACCGACCTGTCCCTTTGTCCAGAAATTGCCTTCCAGCCCTTGGATACATTGTATCCTTTTAAATGATATTAGTCTACCACACTATAATATTCTTTAGCTAGCAATTGTCTTAATAAACAAGTCTTGCATGTTTCCGCAAGGACTGTTATTTTGGTTTTGACTGTCACGTTTACCCTTCAGGTTGTTTATTGTCATTCCTCAACTCATACTTTCTCCTCCATTTTGCTCTTGTATTGAAGGAGAGTAACACATGAAAGTTTCAGCTTCAAATCCTCATTCCCGGCCAGGAAAACACCTCTGCCCGCTCATCTCCATGACTGTTTGAACAATATTTGGAAGTTCCCATGCTCTGAAAAGGAATAATTAAAGAGGTATTTATACCCTACTGTCGCAACCCGAGGAGAACTGTTGAGTGGGTTTAAGATAGGTGAACGGGGGGGAGATATAAGCAAGCCGATAAGTGAATCAAAAGTAAAAACAAGGGAGCAAGAGTAAACACAACAACAAATATAAAAGCCAATAAAACTCAACTTTTGCCTAACCTTGCCCTTACAAATTACAACCTTGATTACTGTGGTTTCTGTTAGTTGTCTAATAGACTAAACTCCCTTTCAACACCTAATAAATAGCATTTACTTTTTTATTTAGCTAGAGTTACAATTATATAAAGAACCTGTAGCGAGCAAATAAAGCCTTACAGATAAAATCTAGAATACTATTACAAGTATTTATAGGCCCCTGTAATATTTTATAAGGTTTTGGTAGCATTACTAATAATTGCTGCGTAACTGGGGACAGAGTGGACACGTGAAAAGTTTTATTTATGTACAGTACTCGCTCTTCTTGCGTAGATAAATAAACTTTCTTTCTAGTCTTGGGACATGTGATCCTGCCTTTAGTTATGGCATGCGAGATATTATTGAAATATGAAAGGACATGGATAACACAAAACTGATAGCAGCCTGGAGAAAAAGAAGAGAGCAGAAAGGGGCAGTTTAAACACGTGGAAATGTTTAGCGATCGAGACGAGAAGATATAAGGCGATCCTGAAAGCTTACGAGTCACACAGGTTGTGCAAGAAAGATCAGAATCCCGGCAAGTGAGGTGTGTTGCGGAGCAAGTCAGATGTGTTTTAATGAGTACCATCTAGCTATCCACCGGTATCTATCAAGATATGCCATGCCGGTTTCTGCCTCTAGGTACAAGCTCTATCTGTGTCATTCAATCGTAAACCTCATGAGCAGGTCATTTATCATTCCTAAGTCAGCATTTCCCGGTAGCAGGTCGCTAGCCAAGCCAGATGACAGGGTAATTGCGAGAAGCAATTACCAAGTCTCTTGAACATATCGGCCAACTTTCTCCAGCTCGGCCATGAACTTCTCGACCTGTTCTCTCGGCATTCCCTGAGGCTTGGCGATGTGAAGGAAGAGGATGTCGATGATTGCAAGACGGACAGCCTTGGGCATCGCTCCTGAACTTCCACAAACATAGACAATGGCTTTTCCACTGAAGATCAGAGGTGCCAAATTCGCGCCACAAGCTCGAATAATGTCCTGGACGTACTCTTTCTTTGGTTGGTCGCGGGAAGCAGCAAAGCGTGTCTCACTCAAGATAGGACCAAGTTGTCTCCACTCCTCTTGGTAAAAGCAGTCAGCAGCCATGTTGCGACATCCGAAAACCAACAATGAGGTTCCGATAATGGCTTCTTGCTCATGCTCTCTTCTCTCGGCAGCCGGGAGATCGGTGTACATTTGCATTCGATGCCAGAGCATGGCTCGGACGGGGGCAATGCCAGTACCGGCTGCGATCGCCAGGATTGGGGCTTTCTTGTGTCTTGAAGCTCGCTCGTAGAAACCGTGATTATAATCGTAGAAGATTTTGAGGCCTGTTCCTTCTTCGAGGGAGGCGAGGTAGCGGGAGCAGAGACCTTGTCGGATTTTCTTGAGGACGGTTCGGTATTTGACAAGCGCGACAAGAATCTGGATCTTCACGAAGCCCTTCTCGGCAGGAAAGTCCAGCAATCTTCCGCCATTTGCAATGCTGTATGCCCTAGGACGAATGACTGGGAAGACGCTGACAGCCCATTTCCACGGTAGCTTGACACTTGGGAAATCTTGAAGGACTTCGAGGATACTGCGGCGAGGACGGGAGGTATAATCGTAAAACTCATCGGTGAACGCAGGGTTCGAGAACTCGCGGAGGCGCTCTTTGTGCATTGGGTCGTCGGTATGGTGAGAAGCAAGCTCAAAGAAATAGCGGTTTGGGATGGCATTGAAGTCGAGGTTGTGGGTCAACAAATCTCTGAGAGTTGAGTTGGCTAACGGGATGAGCCCTTGCGGCCAAGCAGTAACCAGCATCTCGTCCGCGAAAAAGCCGGGATGTTGAGCCTCAAATCGTACCTCCTTGTCAGCGACATCGCTCCAACCCATCAACTCGATCAAGGTTTTAACATCATCGGGAAAGTTCTTGGGGTATATTTGGATAGAATCGCCGGGGTTAAATTCGAGCTCGTCTGCAGCTATGGTGAACGTCAACTCGCGAACATCTTGCCAGTGAGAACTCGGTGTGACGCGTCGGTTTGAGTAGAGGGTGACTGGAGATCCGTGAGGAATAGGAAGCCATCTCTCATCACACGACGGTTCATCGGTGGGAGGCGCCTCACCCGGATGGGCTTCCTTAAGTTGATCGCATAGCGGAAGCTCGTCTGGGGCGCGTGTAGGCTTCCAAAACAAATCGGAGGGCATATCATCGACTGGCTGAGGGGGGGCGCGGCCTGGGAAACTCTTGGGCTGCCAAGTCAAACTCATCTCTTCTGCAGGCGGGCGGGTTGAATCGTCAAGAAACTTGAACCTGGGGTCTTCTTGGATTGGAACTCCTCGGGTCTTTTGCAGAGGTTGGCGATGCGTAGGAGCAGGCGTTGGGGAGGATGATAGGAGGTCAATTGTCGAAGGAGAAGGAATTTCATGCTCGGAATCAATATCCATTGCACTTTGCAGGCGGAGCGAGCTCGAGTCCTCCATGAGTGCGATGGTGTATTTAGGAGGAAGGAGCTCCTCTGCAGAAATGGGTGTCACTCCTTCTGGGAGTGGATGTAGACGAAGAAGGTTCTTGCGGAAATCTGCGGACCAGGACAGAAAACCCCCATCGATACTAGCACCGCTTAGTCGTCAGAACAATGCAATGCTTAGTCGTTGGAGCCATATATCATGCTGTGTCCTTGAGAGGGAGTGAATCTGAAAGGACTGAGCCAACATACCCTTCCTCATGTTGATCATCTGCTTCCCCTCGCGGGTAGATCTCACTTGCACCTAACTGCTCAAGTCTCTTATGGAGCTTACGAGCAGACCAGTTAAACCTTTGGCCTCATCAGCCTCTGACTGTCCAGCTACTGTTTGCTGCAACCTACTGGGGATATGAACTGTCTCCAAGGCCAAACGTGGTGAAGGTCACCTGACTGAGGCAGCCAGGAGGCAAACGCTTCCTCAAAAGGCTTTTCCAGAACTTCCTAGCATTCTTTGGGAACTCTCCTTGCCCCGTGGTTGAGACTACAAAAATAACAAGTGTGAATTTGAGAAGGATGTTCTGTGAAGATAATAAGCATGAGGATATGAACCTGGGCATATGGGCAGCCCTGGTCAGGAGTAGTTGAAATGACATACAATCTCTACTTGATCCATTGCACACACCCTCGTCATGAAATGAAGTCTCTCTGCAACTCTCCCCAGTTCCTCGGCAATATCTTGACTGTTTCCAGTCTCAGAACCATAGAGCACAAGTGTGCTTCTGTCATGGCGCTGGCCTTTGACATTTGCAGTCATTATTATGGTGACGGGGAAGTGTAAGTAAGTGTCGAGGTCAAGTTGGAAAAGTCTTATATAAACCTAGTTATCGCTTCGTTATAGGAGGCACTCTGATAACGATAAGGAACTCCAGGGGAGTTGAATTTAAGGTCACGAGACTACAGTGGCATGAACAATGGATGGGGAATTGGTAAGATAATCTCCGAGGGTTTGGATTGGATTGCGAATCCTCCTTGAGTTTCTATGATATCGGGCCTCAAAAAGGAGGTTACTGGCTATGAACAGATAATGTATGTATCCTAGAACCTAGTCTTGAGAATGGAGTATTGTTTGCATGAATGCAGCACTACATGACTGGACGGCGCAGTATCGGTAATTCTGTATGCGCTGAGCGGGTAGGGCGAACAATTAATTGCTTGCTTGTGATGGGAAGGAGGATGAGAGGATGACTAACACTCACACAGCTTAATGCACTTGTGTTGTCGTATATCGTATTCTTAATTTACTCACATCGTGACTGCCAAATAATTAATAAATGTTGTTTTCTACTATTTAAACACAGTACGCAGCTACGCAACTACACAACAATACAACAACACAACTCCTCAGCCACTCAGCCTGAAGTCGTTCCTCGTCTTCGCATCTCCTCATCTCCCACCTCGTGCACCAACAACAACAAACAATACTTCCCTCCCCCCTTTTGCCTGCTCGACCTGGACCCTCCCCTCCCCCTTAAAGTGAGTTTTCTCTAAAATGACCCCTATATCCGCTCTTCACACGCTCCACCTGCCCTTCGCCGCCCTGGGCTAGTCTGTGTTGGGCTAGTCTCATCTCGCTAAGGTTCCAGGGGGTGCGGCTGCTGGAATTTGACTGATATATTCTCGCACAGCTTCCTTCCTCCTTTTCCTTCTTCGACTTCTAACAACAACCAAGATCCCGATCAAGTTCATCGAAACCCAACCCACAAACAACTCCCAAACAGACCACTAGGGCACCAAGCTACCCTTAACAACTCCCCCATTTGTTCAAGAGTCAATAACTCAGCGAACGTCGACAAATCCCACACACAACTCAAGTTCTCAGTTACTTAACAACCAACACTTCAATCACCATGTCTGCCATCGTGGAGAAAGTTACTGACGCCGTCAACGACGTTACTGCCGCTCTTGGCAACACATCCATCTCCGACAAGCCTGCTGATTCCTCAGCTGACAAGGCTGCTCACAATGAGGCAGTCCTCGCCAGCGCTGCTGAGGGTCGCAGACTTTACATCGGCAACCTCGCATATGCGACGACCGAGGGGGAGTTGACCACTTTCTTCAAGGGATACCTCGTGTAAGTTTGCCACCTTTGCTGCGCTCATATTCACTTTTGTCCTCTTGGTATCGCATTAGATCTTGAAAGCTCTAGAAAGACCACTGTGGCAAGATGCACACAAAGGAAGGAGCTACTCTGCATCCCGAGAGTCTGCGAAACTATTCTTAAAATGACTCATTTCTACATTTCACTTGGTTCATAGTTTCAGATGTTAACAGTCACGTTTCCTAGTGAGTCTACCTCTATCCCAAAGAACCCACGTACCGACCGCCCTGTTGGATATGCTTTCGTCGATCTCTCCACCCCGAGCGAGGCCGAGCGTGCTATCTCTGAGCTCTCTGGAAAGGAGATCCTTGACCGCAAGGTCTCGGTTCAACTTGCCCGCAAGCCCGAGCCCGCTGGTGAGAAGGGTGCTGCATCTGGAGGTGAGGCTGGTTCCGGAGGCGAGGGCGAGGGAGGCCGTCGTAGACCTGCTGGCCGTGGACGTGGCCGTGGACGCGGTCGTGGAGGACGTGGTGCGCGTGCCAACAGAGGTGTAAGTCTGCACGTCTCTGAATACTTCAATACGCTAATTCTACAAACAGTCCCGTGGTGAGGAAGGCGCAGAGGTTCCCGTTACTGAGCCCCTCCCCTTGACCGAGACCACCAACCAATCTGCCGAGACCAAGGAGGCCAAGCCTGCCCGTACTCCGCGTGAGCCCCGTGAGAGACGCGAGCGTGGTCCCCCTGCCGACGGTATTCCATCCAAGAACAAGGTCATGGTTGCCAACCTCCCCTATGATCTCTCTGAGGAGAAGGCAAGTTTCCCCACCCATTCCAGCTTGAATTTCTACTGACTCATTACAGCTCAAGGAACTTTTTGCTGCGTATGAGCCATCCTCCGCCAAGATTGCCCTTCGTCCCATTCCCCGTTTCATGGTCAAGAAGCTCCAAGCCCGTAACGAGCCTCGTAAGGGTCGTGGATTCGGATTCGTCACCCTTGCCTCCGAGGAGCAACAACAAAAGGCTGTTAACGAGATGAACGGAAAGGAGATCGAGGGCCGCGAGATCGCTGTCAAGGTCGCTATTGACAGCCCCGACAAGACCGATGATGATGCCAACGCCCCTGCTGCTGAGGGTGCCGAGGCTACCAACGGTACCACTGAGGCTGTTGCCGCTTAAACAGTCGTGTACAATATTGTATGATGGAGGCTCTTCATTTCGCAAACAACGGATCAGCTAGCATTACTATTTGCTTTTTGGGCCAGAGTTCGGCGCTATGTGAGGAGCTTCGGGGCGGAAGGAGGGGCTTTTGGTTCTATGGTTTCATGGAACGCCCTACTTCTAACGACTTTCTTTAGGTGGAACATATGTTCACCATTCGGCGGAGGATTCTAGGGGCGTCTTTAGACAAAACTCGATGATTTCACTGGATGGAGTTTCACAGTTCTCGATGACTCTCTTCACCCCCATGTTTTATTACCATTTTCCTAGCATTCTCAGGGGTGTACAACTAGATTTCTCGCTGTGCTCTTCGGGAAAAGGAAGGGGAATGGGAAAAGTCACAGGGTGATACCTTTGCATGGTATTAAATGGAAATCTTAATAATAATTGTGCTCCTGCAACATGATTTGACAGAAAAAGAACAGACCCATGAGTGACTCACTTCATGAGCAGCTTGTGTGATATGGAAACAAAAGAGCAACGGTAGCCTCACATAGAATCTCAGCCGCGCCCACGTCGTCATTGGCCGCTCTAACCTGAAACCGCCAACGCTCCTCTGTTGCTAAATCTAGCCCGCCCATTTGTCCCCACCAAAGCCCAATTTCTCCACTAGATCTCGACCTCGACCTTTGACGTTGAGGAGCGCTATTCAAACATTTCAGTCGCCTTTTCCCTTAATATTATTTCGACAACTCAAACACGGTGCCTTTGAGGAGCATTGACCTGAAACGCATTAGGGGCGGTGCGAAGTCTGACAGGTGTATATATCTACTATAGACAACAAGATGTCGAGCAAAGCTATGTGGGAGGTTGATCCCGAGACTAGATCAAAGGTACGTCTGCCATCTTTCCCCTCCTCTACCTCTCTCTTTCTCCATTCCAATCGCAAACTTCGATCATGCATACTAACATTCCCCCAGCTCCTCGAGATCCAAAAAGTCAACCAGAACGACCGCTGCTGCGACTGCGGCGCCCCCTCTCCCCAATGGGCATCCCCCAAGTTCGGAGTATTTATTTGTTTGAGCTGTGCGGGTGTTCATAGGGGGCTTGGGGTTCATATTAGTTTTGTGAGGAGTATTACGATGGATGCGTTCAAGTCGCAGGAGATAGAGAGGATGAGGTTGGGGGGGAATAAGGTGTGGAGGGATTGGTTTGAACAGGAGGAGAGGAATGTTATGGCGGGGATTAGGTGCGTTCTGATCGTTTCATTTGTTTCTTGAGATTGCGTGGGAAGGAGAGGGTAGATGGGGCAGAGAGCGGAGATAATACCAGAAGTAGAGAGGGACAATGGCTCACGAGTACATGATACAGTTGGGACGATGCCACAATCGCAGAACGCTACTCCGGCGAAGTAGGCGAAGAATACAAAGACCGCCTCACCGCCAAAGTCGAAGGAAAAGAATACGTCCCCAGCACCAAACCCGCCCCCTCCCAGTCCTCCATGTCCTTCGCCACCTCTGCTTCATCAACCACCAACTCCCGCTCCCAGACCCCCTTAGGGAACCGCACCTCCTCACCCTCTCGCCCCGGAAAAGCGAAAGTCGACGACAAATATTTCGCTGTGCTCGGCGCCGCAAATGCTAGCAGACCAGAAGATCTGCCGCCGAGTCAAGGGGGCAAGTACGCGGGTTTTGGTAGCCAGCCGGTGGAGAGAAAGGAAGCGGTGGGACTACCTGGACTAGATGATTTGCAGAAGGATCCAGTGGCGGCGCTGACGAAGGGGTTTGGCTGGTTTACGACGACGGTAGGAAAAACGGCGAAGCAAGTCAATGATGGGTATATTCAGCCTACTGCTGCGAAGGTAATTCATTCGCTCCACCCTTTTTCTCTCTCCCCCCATGTTCTTATTGTGTGATCTTGGAATTAGTACTGACCCCCCTAACCAGCTCAACGAGACAGACTTCGCAGCCCAAGCCCGCATGGTCGGTGGCACCGTCGCCCGCGGCGCCCAAACCGGCATCAAATCCGCAGGTGAAAATTTTAACCGCTTTGTTGAAGGCAACGGCGGTAACACAGGTTCAGGCTCTTACAGGGCCATGCCGTTAGATGAGAGTAAAAAGGATTTCTGGGACAGTTTTGCGGATTCGGGGAATTCGAGACCGAGTGCGGTGGGCACGAGTGCGATTAAGAAGGCGGGGAGTAGTGGGGGAGTGATACCGAGTGCGGGAGGGGCTGGGGGAAAGAGTAAACTGGATGGGGATGATTGGGATAAGTGGTGAGGGGGATGGTGGCGGAGATTTGTAAAGGATGGCATTGTCTGGGACCAAACGGTCATACTGCGAACAGAACAGCACAAGCATGAAAAAGACAAGGGTTCCTCGAGCGTTGGAACGTAGATACCTAGTGATAGAATGGACACATCCTTCTGCCCAGGTCGCTATTCGCGACTCCTACTCCTCTCCCAGTATTCCTAAATTGCGAGCGCATTTTTTTGATTTCTTTAGGCATTTAAGCAGCGCATAGGCTACTTCTCGAAGTACCAATTCACGACGACACCACCCTTATATCTCTAAAACTAAGCCCCTATTGCCACTAAATGCCTGCACCGACTAGGGACGCTGGTTTGCGTCTTGTGCCTGTTGCGCGACTTCGTGGCTGCTGTTGGAGATGAGGAAGCTTGCTGGAACGACTTTGGGAGAGTGAGAGTTGAGACGAGGTTGGCTTTTGAGCTTTCGTTTAGGCGGGTACTGTTACTAGAGGAATGGCTGGGCAAGGTATTGCTCTTGCTTCTGAGGTAGAACTTCCGTCAGAACAAGTCAAGTCACGTGGTAGTGCTGGAGGAGTTTTGAGAGGTATTTATATTTATACAGTGTTTCTATTGTGAGTTCTTCAAACATTACATTTCTTGGGTCGATGCCCGAGCAGCGCAAGTGATGTCTCACGGCTGAGTTGCTTTACCTGGCTACCGTAACTCCAGCAAGTCTCCAGCGCTCGTAAGTAATCTTATGTTCCGAATCTCAAACCTTTATAGAGAAGCTAAATAAATACAAGATTACAAGAGAGAAAAGGAAATCGCGCCTAGTCCAGCTAGTATCCTTCAAAACGCCACTCGGCATCACTCGCATGCACGCCTTTACTCACACTCACTCACTCACTTATTCACATTCACAGCACTCACCTAATGCCACCTCTCCACATACGTCTCTAACCTCAAGCCCGTCGCGAGATCCTGCTTCTACAATCCCTCACCCAGCACTCCCACTTTAACTTCCTCCCCCCTTCCAATCTCCCCTCCTTCTCCTCCGCCATATGTTCCTTCAACTCTCGCATCGACCCGAACTTGGCCGCGCAATTCAAGCAGCCATATCGCTTCGGCCGTACGTTACGACGGTGTGCTTCATCTTTATGCTGCAGGAGCGCAGAGGAGGAAATGTAGGTGCGTCGGGCATGAGAGGGGCAGTGCTTGCACACGTATTTGGAGCGTTGGGAGTGAGGGAGTTTGTGTCTGTGGAGGGATTTTTGGGAGAGTGCGTGGGCGGCTGAGTGCATGAAGGTTGTGATGTAGTGGGGTTTGACGGTCTGGTGACAAGTGTGGCATCTGAGGGCGGGTTTGGATGTGGTTGGGGCTGGAGCTGGCATTGTGTGCTATGTGGAAGGTGAAGACTTGGTGGGAATTTGAATTTGATGGTGAGGTTTGAGACGGAGGATTTACTTGGAGAGGTAGTGGAGGGGGGAGGGGCGGTGTTATATATACAATGGGAGATGGGCGGGAAGAATATTGTTTCGGGATCAATAGCCTTGTTTGAGGATAGAGGATCTTTGTCAGGAGCAGACGGGACTCGGGGAGAACAAAAGCTTTCTTTGATCGAGGTAAACGGTCTACGTCTCACGCTTGTATCTCACTATAATGTTTCTTTATAATGGGCGAAACAACAGAAATTTATGATTGGCTGTGAAGACATACTGGTGAGGCACCTCCAAACTTTATGCTTATTGACCTAGCTTTCTGTTACAACTTTGATAAAGCTAACCAATTGCCCTTGATAAAAGGCTACTAGCTACTTTACATCAAGTTGCAAGTCGCCATTCCTCGGCAGCCTTTCCGGCTGAGAACGGGGAGATAGGGAAAATTGAGCATGAAGGGAGAATATTGCTTTCTTTTCATGGTTCTAAGTCCTCTCAGTTATTATAAAAAATCAGGGGTATTATGCTTGATCACAGTTGCCACAAAAGACGAGAAGCACCTATACTCTCGTTTCGGTGCATTGTCGCTTTAGAAAGGGACCAGGAACTCATGAAATTGGTAAAAATTTGAGGCGTTGCTCGTCCAAAACTCGATATGCTTTCTCTAGTTGACCTCTCATTCCATATTAATTTATCTATTTCATTCCGTATTCTCGTAAGAATCGTCAACTTCTGCCGCTGTATTTTCACTCAGAAGTGATTTGTGGCAAGATCGTTTGTGTGTTTTCAACCCGTTCAAGTTGGAATACCACCTTTTGCAGATGTCGCAGTACGCTGATTCATGAAACTTCTCCATGTGAATCTCCAGCAAGGCCTTGGACTCGAACGTATCCAGACAGAATCTAGTAGCACAAGCAAATGGATATTTCGGATTGGGATGCTTACGATCGAAGTGCCTGGACAGGCCATATCTCGTCTGGAAAACGATGTCGCACGGTATGCAGTGCAGCTTGCACTTCTGATAATGATCATCCAACTGCTCCTGAGTGTCGAATTTGCTGAGGCAGTTTCTACTTGTGCAAGTGTACGAATGGCTTGGCTCGATATGACAGTTCATGTGGTGTTTTAAGCCGCTTTCGTAGTAGAAGTCTTTCTGGCATATTGCACAAGTGAAAACCCGCTGGTGAGGGTTATGTTTCTTTACGTGGTTATCCAGCTGGCTCCGCAGGTGGAAAGACTTATCACAGCCTTCGAACTCGCAAGTATGCTTGCCCGACCCGGCCCCGTTCAAGTGTCTTTCCAGCCTAATCGAATACGGAAATCGAACCCCGCACGTTGGACAGACGAAGTTGAAGAGTTTTCCTGATTTACAAGGTCCGATGTGTTTTTCGCAGGCTTTCTTCACCTTGAATCGTCGCCGGCAAATCGGGCAGTGAAATACTCGCCTGCCTCTCCAGATTTTCCAAATTATTCCCAGTGGCCAGAAACGTGGTGGACTGGACTCCTCCTCCGCTTCTGATCCCTCGTCATCGCTTTCAAGATTCGTAACCTCCGCTGGGCCCGGGGGATTCACCTCACTGGATGTACTCTCCATTTCTAAGTCTTGGTATTGGTTTCGCAACTTGTAATTATGAAGAGCTGGATTTTCGAAATTATAGATATCCTGGTGATTAAGGGTGTGTGCTATGCGACAAATTTATACGGATTTTTCATTCCGGCCGTATTTTGTTCTTCGATTGTATCATGCCTTCAGGATCATAAAGTGATTGCGAAATTCCCTGTTCTTTCCATTTGTTATAGAACCTGTCTTCGCCGAAGACAGCTTCGCTCACTCGAGAGTTTTAAGATTACGATGAATTTTAATCTTGATATTTAGATGTGCCTCAGACTAGATAAAAGTAGCTTTTCTACAGTAAATACTCAAAACCACCTTTATTATTCGAAATATTATAAATATCTAGAGAGAAGTTGACATTTGGCTCTTGTTGAAATTACTAGCTAAAGTCTCAAGTACACGACAAGTACCACCGTGCGATCCTACTCTTCGAAAACTCCAGTAGGCTTCGGCATAAAAAAGTAACTTGGGATTTTCCGCCCCTATACCATACCTTACTTGGCCAATATATAAACCCGCTATAGTTGCAGAACAAATAAGATTCTTCGTTACTGTGGTTCTAAGCTACTAAAACAAAAGCAATTCCAAGCAATTCCACGATTTCAGGTCGCTAGTACCAGCCGCGAAAACAAAACGCTTTACTTTCCTTTTATTAAGTAGGGGAACTTCTTGAATAAGTAAGTAGACTTTGATAGAGTATTAGCATTACTTGAATTTCAAATATAATAATTACGATAATCGAAGAAATTAAGAGGGGAAATTTATATAATAAAGCTAAACTTGCAGATAAATTAAAGAGTTATAAATAGCATTGCTTTACTAATTAAACTAGGAATTATATTTATAGTAGTATTTGACGTTATTTCAATAATTAAGCGCTATTAAAGGACTTGATGAGATGAGTAATAAGTGAAATAGCAATTGATAAGATGGTTGATAATGCTAAATTAATTAACCATTTGTTATACTAATTCCTAGGTGCCTTACAGTGCTAGATTATTTGCCTATTTAGCTTTAAGCTCTTAAGCATCGTTTGCTTTATAAAAAAAGAAAATGCTTATTTTTAAATGCCTAACTTCTATGAAGACCACTATGATATAGCCCGAGCCGCTCTAGCCAATTAAAGGCCTATAAAACCCCTTATATAATCACGATTTTACCGGCCTTTTCTAGGAATATCCTCAAAATTCACTTTTTTTTTTTTACTTGAAATATTCTCAAAAAGAGGGACTCTTTAACTAATTAGCTAGCTGATCAGTTGACCATTTAGCTAACTAACAACTTATATATTTTTATAAGTAATTAGTACTAATTGATTTCCACTTACTTATTAGACACTCTGATCCCATTTACGTTAAATCCCAGCCTATGCCCACTGTCTCGGCTGCATTTTACTTGCTAGGTATATGAGAAAGTCCACTTTAAGACTCGCGAAAAGCAAACCGCCTAGAATTCAGTGCTGGTCTCGAGGTCACAGGGAACAGAGAATAGTAAAGAGCAGTGTCCTCTGAAGTCTGGACCAGAGAGTTGTAAGCTGGAAATATAAAGGCCGCTTTAAACAAATCCTGGGCTTTGGTCAGGGATAGGGTGTCGGTGCTGTTGAAGAGATTGGAATTGCGTTGTGAGAATTTGGGTATTTATGGTTTTGTAGAGGCTGAGATAGTGTTGAGTGATAGGGGAGGGTGGCAATGGAGAAGTGGGAGGGATAAAGTGCAGAGAGTAGGTAGACTCATAGGGGCTGACAACCAGGGAGATTTATATTGTTAGCAGACAGATGGGAAACAGTATAGTACAAAAACAGGGATCCAGGCTCCTTGTTTGGAAATAATGGCAATTGTTGTTCTTTCATGAAAAGCAGAAATGAAGATGTGATCTTTGTTACCTAGCACACCTTTATTTGTTCCTCACAATAAAGAGTCTACAAGAGACAGACTTGTCTGCCTTGTTATTCCCATTAACTTGGCTGTTAATGTGCCATAGCTGCGAAATAACCCTAGACAGACTTAGAACTTTATCCGGAGACAATCAGAAGAAAAAAGACAATAGGCGGAAAGTGATTAAGAGAAATGCCGACCGCCGGTATTAGAAAACACATTGTATTCAATTCACTTTTATACCGGCCGGCTGGACTTGAATACGCCACTATTAACATTTAAATACTTCGATAATCCTCCCACAAACCTGCACCATCTCTTTAATATCCACATCCTCCACGCCAACTGAGAAGATACTAGATCCGATTTTATCAGATTTCCATATAAAGATGCCTTCGAACATAGAAAAGTTAATGTCTAATATGCACCTTGCATCCAACTCGGGCGCAGGTACTGAGACAGCAGGTTCTTCTTCTACGAACTCGACAGTCTCTTCACCCTTATTATCTCCAACTCGTCAGCTACCCGCAGGCATCTCAACTGCTCTCACATCCACATCCACCTCCCCGGGAGCTTCTTCGACAAATCTGGCACACATGAACCGCTCTGCTCACCCAATACTTAGGGCCGAGACTCAAGCACGCGAGCTTGCCCGCTTAACTCAGGACGAAGTTATTATAGTTGGTATATCCGGCTGCTCGTCCGCAGGAAAGAGTACTTTGACGACGCTCCTCGCCGAAATTTTCGCCCGCGAGCCACTTTCAACCCGCAAAGCAAACCTGACTATTCGTCAAGATAGCTACTTCCTCCCCAAGAATCTTTGTTCTCGCACCGCCTTCCCATCATGCCCATCCGACCGGGATTTCTGTGCCGCAAGTATCGGTGCCGCTATTTCCGACTACGATATCACCGTTACCGCGAGTAAGCCTACTCCTGGGGGCTCAGGCGGAAAGGAAAATATTCAGGAGTACCAGATTGATGGTCCAGATTGCGATGGAGAGGGCTCTTTGCAGTTTACGAAGTTGTTGAAAATCATAACGGATATCAAAAAGAGTGGACTAAGCGAGGAGGCTAGGAGAATTGCCCAGGAGAATGATGACCCATTTCAAAACTTTCATTCCGAAGCTGCAGTCAATAAGCTGCAGTCAAGATTTGGAGGACTGATTGAGGAATTGCGCGGTGTTGTTCAGGGGTTCGTAAGAGACCAAGGAAAGGAGAATGCCAAGCAAGGTGCGGAGGGCAAGCTCGTTATTTCAACAGACGGGATCGCGACTTTGTTGCCGGCTTTCTGTTTCGTTGATGGGTTCTTGATGTTCTCGGATCCAGGGAGCATGGGGGATGTGAGCTCATTGAGTCCGGAGTTCCTGCACGACAATTTGAGTAAATACATCGAGCGTTTAGCCGAGTTGAACGAGCTTGTCGATAACCCACGCGGTATTGTTTGTCTGGATGAGGTATTTGGGGAGATTGAGAAATTGGGAAATAATATCAGAGAGGCTGAGGCGACTGCGAAGAAACTTCTCATGCCCCTCTTTGACATTCGCCTGTTCTTGCTCCTGAGCCAAGAAGAGGCCAAGAAGCGACGATTCCAACGACCTGAGTATAAGGATGCGCCAGCTGGTGGAAGAATTCCCGGCGAGATGTGGAAGAGCGAGGGGTACTTTGATGGCGTGGTCTGGAAGAATTACGTTGAGAAGCACAATTGGTTGGATGGTAGAGGTGATGAAGCGAGGGTTAGTGTTGGTGAGAAGGATGCTAGCATTGAAGAGACTGTTCGATGGGCCGTTGATGAGGTTTTGAGGGCGATATCCATTATCGAGATGAGGGCTAGAGAGGATGTGCGTCTGGGAAGATACAAGTAGAACAATCTTCTTGTGCTTGAGTTCTAAAACTCAAACGCACATATGCTTGGCCTGAATTGTGGACTCTTTGGACTTAGATTAGAGGCAGGTAGCAGTAGAGATCATTGCAGAACTTACTCACACAAAAAACCTCTTCACTGAATGTAAATTTTTGCTTATAACCTCCATCTCGCAATTTGCAACAAACGGGGCGAATACAACCGATATTTCTTCGCAGGTATTAGCGGTATGTCCGCCTGGCCTAGTCTTTCCTGTTCAATTTAGAGCCGAATCTATTTTTGATCAGCCATTCCTTCATGATCCAACTTTTCAAACTCACCAGAAGAAATGCAACTTACTATATTGCTTGCAGCGAGATGCGCAAGCCAGCAGGGAACACAGAACCATGTTTCGGGAAGGCAAGAGTCTAGCCAAGGTGCATCGCATCTGCACCTATTATCCCCAACCGATTGACCTGCTTGAAAATGAGCTCGTAATTCCACATCCCTTATTAACCACTTACGCTCTGAAAAGCTGCAGGTAGATAGTGAGTCACCCTTGTTGGATTTGTAGAGCGACTCAATAGATTCGCTGTACCTACCCCAAGTCAGTCTTGAGTAATTTGCCTTTGAGTGAGACGGATAACTCGCATTCTCCGACAGCCCATGGGGAGAGCTAGTAAGTTGATATTTCCACATACGTCAATTGCTCCCTTTCGTCTCTGGAATTCAAATCCTCAGCAAACATGCCAAACACATGTGAATGCTTCGCCTTTGAGTTGGCATCTCCCATGAGTCAGGCGATGATATGCCTCTTGAAGACAGATGTAGAGAACGTCAGCGCCCAGAATGTATTCCCAGGTCTGTTCTCTCAGTTCCATAGGTAGACGAAAAGGGGGCTCGGAGCTTAACCGCCTGTTCTCCCCGTCATCATCTTCACCTCTACTTTCCCGACACGCACTCCCTATTCCTCACTCTCATCTTTCCGCTTGACAAGGGCAGGGCACTGGAAATTCGAGAATCCGGTTGCGCTTTCCCAATTGTCAAACACCCCCCTAATCTGAGATCCGTCATATTGTTGGTGTGCGGAAGCCTGATGTTGGGATAAGGACTGTGTGAGATATGAGTCATAATCCTGACAAGTGATATGGGTAGCTATTTATATAGAAGATGAACTCATCACTCTGTGCCGGGGATACTTTGAAGACGAGTTGATACTTAATGAGACGATGTGGCATAGTGACTTGTAAGTTGTGGCCATTCGCAGGCCCTCGTCAGTTTTCATCCCCTTATAATCTCAAGAAAGCCCTTCAAAAGCCCGAACACAGGACCATATATACCGGGAAATAGCAGTTCTTAAATCCCACTTGAGACAGTCCTCATTGAGTCAGTGCTTTCCACCTCTAAAGTGCTCTCTAGCAATCTACCCTTCGGTCATCTCAACTTCTAACATCCCTGGATGAATGCAGGCCTACAATACGTGTATATAACGAGGTACTGCATCATGATATGAACTGTTTTGGTTATCCATGAGGGCCCTGAGTTTCTCTTCCAACCGGCTCACTCATAATCCTATCATACGTCGGCTCCGAAGTACCACTATTCGGCTCAACTCCCGAGCTTAATAAGATGACTCGTCACGCTTCCGTTCTTATTGGTCCATCTCCTCACCCTTCTTTTAAATGTAATGTTCCTTTACCTACAGTACAGTATTCATTAACAACTTCTTGATTACGCTGCTGAACGAGGGATGCTCAGAATATGCATTGGTTTTCTAGGTGGGCCGGTTGGAGTCCCGAGCTTAGCCAAGGGAGCATCCAAGAAAGGGAGGACTGGGGAGGTGGGTGGAATGTCCCGGGCGATGGGGTAGGTGATTATGTGATTATGTGATTTATCATTTATTTCCGGATTAGAGAGCCGGGGACAAAATGAGAGACGAAAGAACTTGTTGATGATAATTAATTCATGATACAGAAAGGGAGCGCAGGAAGGGATAGTAGCTCGTAAGGTAAGGGTGTGATGCTAATGAAGAAAGGCTCAGAATTTATATTCTAAATCCGTTATCGAACGGAATTTACTCTCTATACTGAGTAGTTAAAATATATACATTGAAAATAACCGCCGGGCCTAGCCTAGCCTTCGTTATGCCATAAGAATAACCCCCTAAAATACACCTGCCCTTTTTCAAACCACTGTCTCCAAAAGAAGGATGGGAAGTGGTTTCTAGGGACCAGCTGAGACTGGCTTATAGTGAAGCTCCAAGAACAGAAAAGACGAGAATGGTTGCGAGAGCGAGGGCGGGTTGAAGAGTAGATGATGAAGATATGGTTGCGGTGAGACTGAGAGTGGTGGGGGTATTGGTGCTGGGTGGGGCGGAGGCGATACTGAACGTGAGATTTGATGCCATGGATGCGGTTGATTTGGCGAGGGTTGTGGTTGGGGTGATCGAGCTGCTCTTGCTCGAAGAGAAGCTAATGGAGGAAGATGAGGGTGCGGGGCATGCGTTGATGGTCACATAGGCGATCTCCTCCGATGTAGTTGGAGCTGGGGTTGGGATGACGGTCACGTAGGTAATCTCCTCGGGAGAGGTGGTCGCATTGGTGGTGGCATAAACAGTTGACGGGTCAACCCAGACAGTGGAATAGGCTGTTGTCGTCGAGACGAGAGTGGTTGTTTTCTGAGACGAAGAAGCCGAAATAGTCTTCATTACACGAACTGTGGAGTACTGAGTAGCCGATGAGGTTGTGGCGCCTGGAGTCGCGGTGGCGACGAAAACCGCAGCTTCGGCAGTCGTGCTCAAGGGTGAAGCGACAGCGGCGTTGACAACACCAGCTGCAGTAGCTACTGAGCTAGAGGATGAGGTTGAGGCAGCTGAAACAGTCGGAGTAGTACTATCGGTGGACGAGATAGCAAAGTTACCGCTTGCGGTGGTAGAGGCATCAGGGTTGACTGCAACGTCGTTCACAATAACGATATCCCCATCCACACTCGTGACCTTGACATCAACAGTCGCAGTTCCGAATCCGCTTGAGTTCTCGAAGAAATTGTAGGTCTGGCGAGTGGTTGAGTGCCAAGTGCTTCCTCCATCGGTACTAACTTCGAGAGATTCGACAGCCTTGTTCGCGTTCACAACTTGCATAGAGAACCAGTAGGCAGAGACACCTTCCTTGTTGTGAAGTTCGAGAGCAGAAGTGATTGGGCAGTCGACATAGTGCCAGGTCACATCGATGACACCGGTAGTGGGGTTGGCGAGGGCTGGGAAGGCAGTAGGGAAGAGATCGAGATGGTTGGTTCCGCAGCCAGGACACTCATCGACAATCTAAATATTATTTAGAAAACTTTCGCCCGATGAGGGAATGTTTCTATGCGATGTTTCTTACCATAGCCGTAATCGAGTTCCCACTGGGTCCAGTTACCGAAACACAAGCACCACAATTTGCCGAGTTATTCCAATTTGAACCTGAAAGCGCAGTACCATATATACCAGCGGGAAGAGTATATGTTGAGAAAGAACAGGCTCCACCTGCAACGTTTCCTCCATAGTAAGTTGCCTCTCCAGAGAGGGCTGAAGCCTTCACGAAAGCCAAAACTGCTGACGCAGCGATTGCCGATGAGAATTGCATTTTGAAAAGGAGTGATTTCTTTCAAAGAAGGAAGTAAGGACTGGACGAAGACTGAACTTCTCAAGAGGACGTTGAAGGGAAGGGCAAGTGGTAAAGCGCAAGAGTAAGGCAAGAGAAGAGAGAGAAGAGAACTCGACGAAGCTTTTGATGAACAGACAAAATTGCCTCTAGTCAAGCAAAATTGCTTTTTGCCAACAACAAAATGAAGTGATATGAGGTTTGGTGCCTTCGTCATTTACCTCAAACACCACCTGGGCTTCTATCTGGGGCCCCATTCGCAACTTGCTGATGACGAGGTAGTTTAATCCATGAAGACACAAGGGAACCCGGTTTACCCCAAAATGGGCGATGATGAGAGGTGGGAAACACCTGCGGGAAACATCTGCGGGAAACATCTGCAACACCAAGTCTCCCTGCAATTTAAAGATATTAAAACAAATTGCAAGGTTTGCCGGGCCATGCAACGGGTGCGCGCCGTCCAGCAGAGTCACACTCGCAAGTCGCGACGGTGAGGAATCTTTGCCTCAAAAGAAACAAGGGATGCTTCAAGATATATAAAAATCATTTTCTTTGGTGTTGTTGATGGATGTGCGGGAGCCGTTTCCGAGGATAATAGCCTGAATGGCTTCATTAGCTGCAGCGGAGCGCGTAGGCAGCTTCGAACCTCCTCTCCTCTCAATGGCCGAGGATGCCGACCACCAACGTCCAACCCATCGACAAACATACGAGATGCATATCGGTAATGGGATTCAGTCCCATTGTGGTTTCACGAGCAAAGAGCTCACGTGTAACTGGGGTTGAAGTCAAACTCGAGGTAGGTAGGCAGCTCTCTGTGTAGGTATTTGTATTGTCGTGCTGGCCTCTTCACCTGTGTATCCTTTCCACAGTTGTCGCAATGAACACTGGAGTTGCGAGAGGGCAGCTTCCGCAATGGGAGCGACCCAAATCTACCCCTCAGCTGCAGGAGATGTTGAGAACCTTCTTGTTCGTACGGCCTGTGGTTTGGTTTTTGAAGATGTACGACGATCATTGGGCTTCAAGATGGAGGAGACCTCCGGACTTCCATGAGCTTGCACGGAGAGCAAGAGGAGAGAACCCGTTCGATGCGCCAGTCCCCCTTCAACGCAGACGAAAGCGGGCTCTGACAAATCCATTGCCAGCAATTGAGTCGGCGCGGTCTATGTCCTACAGTATTCGATACAGCGTTCGGCGTTCACGGCAGCGTACTGTCGACCAGACCAAGTCCGCGTTCATGACTAAACTGCCTACCGAGCTCCGGCAGATCATATATGAGGAGGTCTTGGCTGGAGGAGAACGAAGATTGGTACATATACTGCGAAAGCGAGGAAGGCTTGGGCATTGGAGATGTAGGATTCAGAATGGCCAGGAGGTTTGCGATTCGCAGGTACGGCGCTGTGTGGAGGGCTGGCTGTCATATAAGGCCAAACTTTGGCATTGGGACAAGCAGGGTAGATTGGATCTCAGAACAGACGGAGAGTTGTTACCACTCCTTCTGACCTGTCGAATAGTGTGAGTAGTGACTATGGCCTCTTGGTCTCTACCAGTATTAACAATGAAGTCTAGCTACTCGGAAGCTATCAAGGTCCTCTACGCAAAGAACTTATTCCACTTCTACGATCCCGGCGACATCCGGCATTTTGCTCGCTGCATCCTTCCCCAGAGGCTGAACACAGTGCAGTCGATATTAATGGACTGGGAAAGAGTGTTCAGTATTTTCAACAAAGACAACACAAGACCAAGATACAACATGGAGGAATTCAAGGCTTGGTGTGAGACTTGGGGCATTATTGAAAACATGGAGAGTTTGTTGGAGCTGAAAGTTACTCTGAAGAGCCATAACTTTGCAGTGCCAAGAGCAAGGAGAATCAAGATGTGCCAGCCGTTGATGAGAGTCAAGCATCTGAAAGTGTTTGAGCTCATCATACCTTTCGGAGACGCTACGGACTGGGGATTTGCAGACAGTGCGCCGTTCACGGTCGTCAGGGGGCCTTTCAGGTCTCCCCTGGACTACTTCGATCGATGACTGGATGCTTGAGCGAGTCTTGGGTGAGGAACTGGCAGTGCTAGAAAGTCGGAAATTTGGGGAAGACTCAAATATTCGGGACAACTTAAATGTTTACGGCAGGTTGAAACTCCAGGAGCACTTCAACATTCGGAACTTCCTGACACTCGAGACGACGGGCCGTCAGCGTACTCCTGCCCGGGTATTTGTAAAGGAAGATTGTGAGCCGTAACCTAGGATCGTAGCTAAGACTTGACAGAGCCATTTGTGGGTTCTCTCGAGTGCTACTGTCAGACTGAAACTTTGAAGTGGAAAAGCAGCTCACTGGCGAGTCGAAGAAATTGAGTCAGGGCCGAGAGGAAATTCGCCTGGGTTATCCTAAATCCAATCCCCTTCAACTGAAGAAATTAAAACCAAATTCACAGCTGTGGGGGCTTGAGAAAGTTATTTTGTCAATCTGTGGGGAATGATTTCAGTAGTGGTACAGCATCAAAATCTGGGATATTAAGCAGGCAAGGAAAACAAAAATAAAGATACACTCTCAAGCGTCCAAGATACCACAACTTCAAATTTCCGTAGGGAATCAGTATACCTGACATGGGGGCTCACTCCTTTTATAGGAAGAGCGATCGAAGCGTGGGAAGACGTGTTGGGGAGTTTTATACCGTGCACAAACCTCCACTTGACCTTCTGTTAAGATCACCAGCTCTATGCTCGCTCCTGCTTGAGCCCAAACCTCGAGCCGTAAAATTTAATTGCGATTGCTCTGTCATCTTCAACTTTCTCCGCAGTTTGCTTTTTGTTCAACCTATTGGTCAGTTCTTACGAATGCAGGTGGTTTGGCATGAGAGAAAGCAACTCCATAGTTGGATTCCAGACTCAGTGGTTCTCTAGAAATAGTTGGCCCAACTAGGAGGATAGTGGTGGAGATGATGATGACGCCATTTTCGTAAAGCAGATCTTCTCAGGTGTTTAGGTGCAATTACCATTGTGTGAGAGACGTTCTGATCAAAAATATATTGCCCGGCCATTCGGAGCATTTCCATCTCAAGGGAGGAGGAATAGCTTCACATCTACTGGAGCACAATTATACAGTACACTAACTAGAACCTGTGTCATTTGCTTATTTCCCTTGCTGTAGTTCGAAGCTTGGGTAATTCCGGTTGTCCAAATGGCTCCATTCGACAACCCCTCGTCTGATCTTTACATTGGTATCTACAAGTCACTATCATACAGATTCAAGCATCAACGCACCACTATGCGGCTCAGCGAGGCCACTATCGGGATCAAGCTTCATGAACAGTTGCTTGCCTGGGCACGTCAGCAGCTTACGTTGCGAGCTCCCTCGACAAACAAACGCAATCCACTTAGAACCAGTACTCCCGCAGTTAATGACTTCCTCTGGTGTTACGGAAACAAGAGCATCTCCCTACTGGGTTGGACACTTGGCACCACTCACCTCTCCCATGGTCAGACTAACAGTCCAGGTCCTGCTGATGTCGAACACTCAAATTTGTGGTCTGGCGATACTATCACCGGGCCTTGCCAAGTGGTCGGCCTTTCTAGCAACGAGTTTGCCCTAGGCACTGGTGGCTTCTCGTCCGAGTACTTCCCTCCTCCTCCCATCCCCTCCCCTCTTCAGCTTCCCCCTCGCCTGCCCCCTCGCCCATGGCATGCGATGAAATTTCACACTCGAGCCCCAAGCCATTCGGCGATGTTCCTGAGTCCTTCCCAGAACCATTCCCTAACGCCAACCCGGCGTTCACTCCTTCCGCCATCGCTACCCTGATCTCTAACCACACTTGCAATTTTGAAGCCTTCCAGGCCGCCATGGAATACTTCGAGAGGCTACATAGAGCACGAGATTTTGGGAGGATGCTTGGCAGGGTATTGTCCTGCGGGGTCCGGGAAAGGATATTTCGAGGCGGAGCCGAGTCCGAGGTTTAGTGCTAATGCGTCTTTATTTTAGCATCATCACTCTGTGCCTCCATTCCTCCCAGCCTTCCGTTCTCCTCTCTTCTTCCACTCTCCAACATTTGTGGCTGGAGTACTATTACCAAAATTGATGGCCAACAAAGTCTGGTGGTTCTGGCAAAACAATAAAGCCGCCAACCTCAACGCATCTGAGGGCGGCAGTGTCAGGAATCTGAGCTACTGTGACGAATACCCCAACGGTGGCCCATGGTGGTTGAGCATGTATTCTGATGGAATCTTGCTGCCGGCACAGATGACGCTAGGGGGTGTTTGGATTACAGAAGGAGATAAATTTCTTGTGTTAAAATTATGAGTAAGGGTGCTATATCATTGTGCAAGTGAGGGTGAGGCGAGGTGAATATGTGTCCCAGCTAGGTTGTTTAGCTTTAGAAAATATTTGATACCCATTTTCCTTCCATCCTCATGAAATTCGACTCGTTCAAGTGAACATTCCCAGATACTTTGTAAGTAAGTACCTGACAATTCGAGTAAGAGGAAGCAACGACTGAATCCGAAATGGCAAAACACGGCCTAATAACATAATCGTAATGATAAACTCGACGGAATAAAAATAAAGGATTTCCCAATCCAGTTCTAGACTGGTCGTGCAGGGAATCGAGCCCTGATTGAAACCGGTCATCGTATACCAAACCGTCACGTGCTACAATTACACCACATCATCTTTGTAGGCCTTTGTGGGAGCTCGTCATTTACTTCGTCATATGTAGAGAGGGGGGACCGGGTATGAAGTAAGAATTCAAGTTATCGACTAATCAGTTGGAGGGGGGGTGAGACCATGAAATATACCCTAATGTGTGAAGCGTCTGAGGAGTAAGCAGGAGATAATGAGGCTGGCAAAGACCCACGTAAAAGGTTTTAGATAGCTGCGATATGCACCAGAATTGAAAGTGATAGATCGTTCATTGGCTGAATAAGCTAGGGTATAAGTGAAGCAGAGCCGCTTCGGCGGGAGAGGAAAGGGGCCTCGCTTATGTTTCCGAATAAGGAGTCGGTTTTCTAAGCGTACCAAAGTACTGGCAAGGACAGTCTATGATGCAGATAGGTAGTTGAGGTTCTGGTCTGATTTCTTCCAGAGGGTTAATTGTGGATACTAGCGCTGCTTCATGCACACAAACTTTTATCTTAAAGCACTCAGTCACCTCTCCCTTCTAAAATCAATTCTACGATTCGAAAAGAGAACCGATAATTTTGAAGAAACAGCATCCGTTTATCATCTGCCTATTCATTACTACTACCCAAGCAATTTCATCATAAATAAGTCGAAAATTCTGTTAGAAATCTATAAGTCGACAACGATATCAGCACGCAATGCCACTCCCAAAACTATTTCAGAAGCTTCGCGGCGTGTCTTCCTCAGACTCATCGTCAAACGCACCTCCTCCATACGACGAGCAGACAACTACTTCCCAATTCGAGGTTTCTGGGACCTCTACCAAGCCAGGGCAGGGTGGCAATTCGGATTCCGAGAAACTACCAGTGTGCTCGATCAGAGCAGCAGATATCCCACAATGGCTGTGGACGAAAACAGAATGCCAGGTCTGGATCGCAGCCGTCTTGGTAGAATACATGGAGGTTGAGCCAAAAACTGCGAAGGCGGAAGCAGAGAAGTTTCATGGCTATGGCCCATCTTTGTATAGTTTGCCGGTGAAAGATTGGATGATGATGGTTGGAGATGCGCAGGGGGCTGGTATATACTCGATGCTGATTAGTATGGCAAAAAAGGACAGGGCAGTTGCAGGAGAAGTAGAAATGAAAGATGTACAGTATGAAGTGAATAAGGCGAAGCAAAAATGGTGATTTTGATGGGAATGGATTGGTCATGGGGGCGCCTCAAAAGTAAAGGATGGATTGACAGGTCACGTTGGGAAATACATGGATAGGCCGGCAATATCGTCAATTTGAGCTTCTTCGAGTTTACCTGTATCCCTTTCGCAATTCCCTTGTATTGAATATCATATTAAACTAGGTACTGTACTTCAATGGGTTTGTGGTTTACTCCCTGCTCTCGGAAACATAACTTCAGACCAGGAGGTACTCATTCATAGCCGGGATCTGCCTCATCTCCTCATAGTAGGACTTTACTGTGGCCTGTATCACTAGGGAAGGTTCTTTAGAGGCTCAGAGCCACCAAACGAGAAATAATTGTACTTTGAATACCAAGAACCGGATTCCGAATCGGGTTGCTGGAGCTCGATTCCCACCGACGTTTTAAGTTCCCAATCCCACCCCTTATGTTTTCGTTCTTTATGGCACTTGAGATTATCTACCCTCGAAAAGTTGCTCCCACAGCCAGGATAGTCGCACTTGTAAGTTTTGCGAGATGCTGCCATTTGGCGACACGCACGTTTGTGGCGGCGTAGATTCGAGGCTTTCCATTCTTCTTTGCCGTGGGCCACAAACCCACAACTGCAAGTATATTGCCTCGTCGGCGCTGAGGAGGCGGAGAATTCCCGAAAACTTGGGAACAGCTCAGGAGGATCCTGCGTTGCTAAGAAGTCCTTGTTTCGATCATCATTCGATCCGAATGACACACCTAGGCAAGGGTAAGGCTTCCGAATATCATCTGCCTCGGCGTGGACATCGAGTTCTAGAGAAGTTTCACAGAAAGATCCAATATCAAACTCTTGTGTGGGCGCTGTAAACCATCGGAACATCCCTTCCTTATGCCATCCGACCGGAGCTGCTTCAATGATGAACTGGTCAGTTCCCTTGGCAAGAGGAAGCTGCAGTTGTGAGCCCAGGTAGACTACATAATGACCAAGAATTTGGCACAAGTGGTTTTGTATAGACCTGTAGTAGCTTCCCAATCCAGACAGCTTGTTGTGTTCTTCAGGCTCTGTATAGCCAACAGCGAGAATTGTGCCAATAATAAGGAGGAACAAATATCGAAGATCGTCCCCTGAGCAGTTCTTCAGGTGCTGTGGCTTCAAAATGTCTTCTAGTTGGGCGAGAAACTTATGGCCAGCCATCGCACCAATCTTTTGCAACTCAGGAATAGTCAGGTGGTGTCGAGTGGGTCGGGTATATGCAAGGGACGTGGCATATATCATCGTTTGAAAGTCTAGCCTGGTATTTTGCTGGAAGGATGGTCTGGCGAGGTCCGCAAACTTGGGGGAGGACAGTATTCCAACTTTGCTGGTCTCTGAAGCCAGAGGATCTTTGAGCCAGTCTACCATATCCCTCACAAGAACCTCAAGGTCCCACGTGACTTGGGACTCAAAATCGAGAGATATCGTTGCTGATGCAAGTCTTGAGCTCTTTGCCAGAACGGCCTCCTGGCTTAATCCATCCGATAAAAGAACTAGGTTTGTTCAGCTGAAAGTTATAGATGCTCATCCCTTGTTAAAGCACTCACAGGCCTCAAAGATACTGACTTCAGAAAGTCTCGTCCTAATGCATCCCGAGAACGACAAAGTCTGTTTCCCATGATTATGCAGAGCCAGATCATCACAAGTCTTGCAGAGATCATTATTTGAACACTCCAAAAATTTAGCGTGGTTCTAAGAGAAGACGAGGGGTGGATACCTACTTTTATGCGTAACAGAGAGCAACGTAGACATGCCCTTTTCTGTCGTACCTCACCGACTTCTTTTCGTCGAGAGCTTTCATATCTCGCTCTCTTCCTTATTGGAGCTTTTGTCTTGTCTACTCTGAACCTGCTAAAGGCAGCAGCCTGCGCAGCTGGGAGTGATTTTGCCTTAGATGATGGCATGTTGGCTTTGAGTCTGGATGTGGAGCATGGTAATCTTAGGTGATAATATGAGTTATGTTGTGGATAGCAGACTTCCAGGACTCATGGAGGGCGAAAGCCATCTTTTATGTGCGATTCAGCTTCAGATGACTTAGAATCCATACCGATTGTGTTTTCGTGACCTCGGTGAGGCTGTCGTGGCTGAGTGAAGAGCGAGGTTTGATTGGGGAGGACATGCATGGAAACACGGGAAGTTCTTGAGTTTGCCAAATTGCCTTATTGGGGATAGCTTCCATACCCCTGCTTACAAATGCCGCCCCTCAACCTTGATCTCACTTCCTCTCTCCTCTCTTTACAGTTTTGAGGATATAATTGTGTATCTGCTGTCAAGGATTCAGTATTTCCGTTTGATCTCATAGCCCTAGTGTCAGAAATCACAAAATCGGAACATCCCATGCCTGAATCTGCGTCCTGAAGCCACACAGCCCCGCCGGATATTGAGTTCAGGACGGCCTTCAATTCCACCGAGCAATAGGCAAACATCACTTCCAACGTTGAATATGATTTTATTTATGTCTCCCAGTTATTGTTCCGTAGAGTATCAAGCCTGATGTATCAGGGACCTTGGTGTATTCTCAAGTCAATGGATACGTCGGACTTGGGGTGTTTTCAAGTTACGTTCATCTCCCAACCAAATTCTATCTGGAGCAGATTTGACATTTCACAAGTCTTGTATGCGGAGGTGTTGTAAGACAATGAATAGCTAGCTCGGCCGAATTGCTTTTGTTCGGTTTTGGTTCACGAGTCGCTAATTTAAATACTAAGTGGCTCCCCTAATATCTCTACACCCGGAAATCCGAAAGCGGCGTTTGAAAATCGCACTACCCCTCCAGAGTTATGCCGCCTCCCGGTTCTGAATCTGTATAAGATTCAGCTCGAAAGGCATTCATAGCTCTAAGTTCCACAGCATTCAGACCTACTG